>CAUYRT010027887.1:0-53427 GCA_963574885.1 Lepilemur ruficaudatus | reverse complement strand
AAAAAAAAAAAAAAAAAAAAAAAAAACGTATAGAAAGCTGTAAAATACGCGTCAAATATTCATCTGGCTACCATCCTGGTCATTCCTCAAAGGCAAAAAGCAAGTCTCATTCACCTCTGCCGCCCCCTCCCTAAACAGGCCACCATGTCACAGCAGGCTCTGTATGCAATCAGCACAGGTTTGTTGGATTGAACTGAACCGTACAACCACCAAACTGAACAGTTTTCTTCCTTTGAGATGTCATTTCTATATGCCTTTAAAACAACCATGATTTGATCAGGTCCCATTTGTTTATTTTTGTAGCTGCATTGATTGCTTTGGGGGTCTTCTTCAAGAATTCTTTGCCTAGACCGATGTCTGATAGGGTCTTCCCAACATCCTCTTCTAAGATTCTTCAGGTTTCCTGACTTAGGTTTAGGTCTGTTAACCATCTTGAGTGTATTTTTGTGAGAGGTGAGAGGTAGGGATCCAGTTTCATTTTTCTGCATGTAGCTATCCAGTTTTCCCAGCACCATTTATTGAAAAGAGTTTCTTTTATCAACTTGAGTGGTAATATATTTTGGGAAATCAGCTCACTACAAATTGTGACTGTAAACATTGTACTGTAAATGCTTTGTAGTTTTCCCCCAATTAAAAAAAAAAAAAACCAACCATGATTACAAAATATTTGAAGAGCTCAAGTTATGTTCTTACCCCAGTTTTCACCTCAGATAATGAGAGTTTTTGTTGTGATGTCAATAACATATGTTCACATACACTTGGTTTTCTCAATGAGTTTCAACCAGTTCCTGAATAAACATCCCTGTAGGTTATCCAGGAAGAGGAAATGAACAAAGAAAATCTGCTTTGCTTTTGCTGGACCACAGATTATTTTAGGAATGGATGGAAATTTCAAGAGTCCCCACATGTGATTCTGAAAGTTACCTGGAAAGTGTTCTCTGACCTTCAATTAACCTCATTTTTTTTTCAAAGCAGTAAACTAAGCGTGATATAGAAAGCTACACATAATTAGACATAAAATTAAGTGGAAAAAAAAGTTAGTGCTAATTTAGGTGCAGAGGCACATAGGAGTATTAACAGGCAATTTGCCTTTTTGCTATTGTCATTCTAACCAAGAGACTCTAAGGGAGAAAAGGAAGGAAGAAAACATTCCCATGCAAAAGGTCTGGAGACTGGCTCAGGTATCAGGTGAGTCGAAACTGTGTAAATTACACCTGATCTTCCCAATCATTTACTTAAAGATAGTCACAAGACGTGAGCATGAGCCCTGTCCCCATTTTCCCACCTCCCATCTCCGTGAGAAAGAGGGCACACATCCTTACCTCCGAGAGAAGATGCTGAATCACAACTGTTAACGCTTCGAACTTGGTGTTACCACGGGAAAGAAACTGCTTGAGCTGCAGGATCAATCCACTCTGGTTTTCACATTTTGTCTTATACTGAGCCAATTCAAGGGTTTTTTTGGAGGACAGCACATCTGGAGATGTCTGCGTCTGGATACATAAACTTCTGGGGTTCTTTTGCCTGCCTTTTTCAACTGCAAAAGGAATTAATACAGGCACAGAGATACGTGATGTTAATTTTTACAATCACCACCACATGGGTTCAGAAACAACCAGATAAACCACAGAGAAGCATTTAAGTTATGGTCACATAAGGGGCGCGTAGGGATGAGAACTGGAATTAATCAGAGATTTCTAGACGTCTGGAATTCACAAACACAGACAATGCCTTCAGTCCTGAATTTAAAAGATTTATATGGAGCAGAGAATCATGAACACAAAACAAGTAGAGTCAGCAGCCCAGAAACACAAAAATTGTGTGCAAAGTGATGTTGATTTCATAGTTTCTAATTTTCCAGTTAAGCTGGCAGAGAAACCCGACTGTGGCTAGTATCCTAGCGGTTCCGATCACAGATGGTGAAAGAAAAACACAGATGATTAGACTGGAAATGTCTTTCCCTCCTGTACGTGTTCTACAAACATCTCATCCTTTCCCTGATGGAGGCCTGGTCATTACAGAAATTTATACCGTCAATGTGTCATTTCCCCATCTCTAATAAATTGTCACACCTGTTGAAAATCTACTCACATTTTGCCTCTTGTCAAGTTCATTGTTAAGAGTGCTATACATCTGACCACGCTACTCCATCTTCCATCAAACACAAACTTCGTTGGTTCTTTTTCTGCCAGCAGTGATAATGGTTCTCAATATTTTTTTTAAAGCACATGCTAACACTGCAAATCCATCTAAGATACCATGCTGTGATTACTCTCTTCCTAATGCCACGGTGCCCGGGGAATTACTCTATTATAAATGAAAAACTGTTCAGTTTTGGAACCACTCCAAATGTATCAGGCACTTTAAATACCAAACAGAAATGGAAAAACAGGAAACAAACTGCTTAGCTTCTTGAAATAAACAAGTCTTATCACCAAAACCTATCTAAATCGGGACAAAAAAGACACTAGAAACTATTTAAAAAATGTCTCGGCATCCACATTTTCTGGTAACAAATAAACCAAACTTTTTAAGCAATTAGTAATCATTTCCTCTAATCGTTCAGGGAGGGGCAAACTACTACAGTGACTGCGTGAAGGAAAATAAAGAAACCTCAATATTCATGTTCCAAGAACCAATGGCAAAATATACTCAATATACTCCAAGTTAAAATCAGAAAAAAAGGCTCTCATTTCCTACAGTTGCATTAGATGGTTAAACAGCTCATATTTCTATTAATATATGATATTTCTCAGTTCTAAAATGACTAAAAATATCCTTTGCATTTTCATTAATACTTGAAGAGAGGGGAAAGTATTTATTATTCTTTATTATTAGCAATTATTAATAGTGGCTTATCAATGATTGCCATTTCCATAGCAGATGGAGAAAACAACCGAGTTAATACTGTCATAATAGTACAGTCCTAAATTATTAGAGTCACTTACTATATTAATGAAAAATAATCTATTGGACAACTTGTCAAATATCTGAGGTTAGTATCCCTTTATGTCATTTCCTAAGTGTACTTAGAAATTATATTTGTCACGTAACATCATAATCACATAGTGTTTTACTGTTCACAGGGTGTTCTCACGTTCCCTCTCTTTTGATCCTCCCAGGAACCCTGGATAGGGAAGTGGGGATCACAGATGTGGAGGTGCTTGCCCCAGTGTAGGCAGCTTCTGTGGGATAGATTCAGAGTCAGAACCTAGACTTCTGATGCCAAGGCGCTGCCGTTCCCACAAATTTTTGAAAGTGGACTGAGTAGAAACACATTATGTAAATAAAAAATACTTATGTGATAAGCTTAACAAAATGCTACTTCAATATATTCCAGCCCATTATAACTCATTTAAATAAACTTACACATAAAACATTTACGTGTCATAATTTTATAAAAACACAACAGACTTAATTCTTGGACTATCTAGATTCTAGGTAGTCCAAATTCTAGATTCTAGAATTTACCACAACATAGATATAAATTCATTCTCCTGATATCATTGCTGTATGGCCTACCAATGCTTACTTTAAAATTTATTTGAGTGGTAATTGCTTTATCATTTTTTGAGGCCTAAATAACATTTGATTCTCTTTCTAGAATTTCTGCGCTAATCAATGTTATTATTTAACACAAAATTAGAGTTTTAAAACTGTCAGGTTGTAATTACTTACAAAATCTGAGAGGTGAATCTTTTATGGTAATATTTCGGAGAAAATATTCTTAGGATTGTTACTTTTTTGCGTATAACAAAGATACTTCATAATACACGTAAAACAATGTTTACTTTTTCAGGGAAGAGAATAGGAACCAGACAGATGAAGGATGTCCTAAAGCACTTTTTATACCTTTTTAACCATGGGGTAAATGTATTACTTATTTGAAAATTAAATATAAAATTAAAAAATAAAATTGTTTTTAAAAGATGGTTAAAGTGAATTTTGAGCACCTAATTCTTTAACATTTATCCATCAAGAAAACATGGTCTATCTAGAATTCTTCCTTGGGCAATCTAGAAAGGAATCTAAATATTACATAGGTTTTGTGACTACTCAGAAGAGGTTCACAATTAAGAATAAAAGATCACACTGACATATTCTTTTAAGATAACATGTCTTCAAATTTTAACGTAACAGCAAATGAGCAAACAGACTGCCCTCTACCTGGAGCTGGAAAAGCGTGTCGTGACCTCAATCTTCTGCTCCATATACCGTGCTCCCCAAGGACAGAATTGTACCACGTGGCAGCCGATGACCCAATTTGCACGTCCTTCCCTCTCTCCTCACTCCTGGTTCTACTGAACATCAGAGAGTATGCAAAATTCTCCAGTAATGCTCAAAGCCCTAAGGCTCATAAATACGGGACTTGGTTAATGCTGAAAAACCATGGGTTTTCCTTAAATCCTGCAGGATTTATTATTTACATGAAACTAGCATCATCTGAGCCAAACCTTGCCCTTAGATCCTGTTTTGATAATGCAGCTATATTTAAAAGTATAACATATTTTGTTTATAATACCTATGCACAGGACACATTCTGATTTCAAAGGACCAATTTAATCAGAAACCTTAAAATTAAATGTTGACTTCTGCATGAACTCAGATTTCTCCCAACAAGATAAATACCACTGTCAGTTCCGACCCAGCCTTACTGGGATTCACTCTAAGGACACTGAAACCTCCATCAGGAAAACAAAGGCCTGAACCAAACACATTTGCTTACTTAAAAACAGCGGCATAGCACAGTTGGCTATCTTTGTTCTTTCTACTAAGAAACCTCAATTTAATAAATATTTAAAACTAGCCCCATGAACTCATTTATCATCTTCTTAAAGCAACTAGGAGGGTAAAGAGGAGTAGGCTCATTCTTCAGACTCAAATCACTCAGGCATGTGTATCCCAATCTCAAGACCAAAGACAACTTCGGAAAACAAGGCTTAACCATCATCACACACAAGCAGCTAAGGACACATTTATTCCAAGGCCAAACAAGCCATACCATTACTGAATCTACTGGTTTTCCAAATCATCAAAATCAAGTTAGACAGAGGTAAGATCTACTAAGAGAGTTTGTCTTAGTTCCAGGGTTCCATGAAACACAAAACACAGAATTCAGTAACTAATCTTGTCTAGTATTTTGTGCACTCATTGACCTACTCATCAAATATTTATCAAAATCTACCACGATGGCATTGCTATAGAATGGATGGACCTGCCTTGATGCCTGGGGGCAGCGGAGGTATCACACAAGAGGATGGCATTGCTCAGGGACACAAGAAGACACCAAGGATCTCTGTTGACTCATGTTTCCCTGGTGTTAATCTCTTCCTGTTCAACTCTCAAATATCCACCTACCTGTATAAAGGTGACAGTCACCAGGTGGTATGTGCTTTCCACTACATATTGCATTAAGAAGTAATGTCTGTAAGTTAATAAAATGCAGGTAATGAACTCATGGGCTGGTGAGGGATCTCTGAATCTCTGCCAGCAGCCTGGACAGATAGCTGATTCCCTTTTTATTTTTTTGCCTTCATCTAAAGCTACATCCATAAAAGACATAATAGGGACACCTGTACACAAGTACTTTACGTCTCCTTAAGCATTTGATGATGGGTGTTCACCCTGGGACACTTCGCAAAAACAAAGCATTAAAATGGGAATTATTGGGAAATACGTTTCGAATAAGAGCATTCAGATATGAAACGATCACCCAAATGACTACTGCTCATTCCATAAATGTCTATGGGATACCTTCCTAACAAATTGGTCCTTGTTCTGGAGGAACTTTCTAGATACTAGAATTCTGTACACAGTGTGGTGGGAGTATAGGCAGAGGGACACCTAGATCTGGGTGGTCAAGAAGGGCTTCCCAGAGGCAGAGCCTGGGTGGACATTCGCACATTTGGCAGACCGGTGAGCAGAGGACGGGGCCTCGCAGGTAAGTGAAGCCAGCCAATGCAGGGGCAGAGAGTCACGAGAGCTCCCGGATCCCATCCATCACCACACAGCCAGCACTCCCGAAGCTCAAGTAAAAGCAAGTGATGGAAACATCAACAGGGGTGAGAGCATGGGCACCGTGCAAGGTTTTGTCCTGCAGGAAACAGGGAACAACCTGAGCTGGGCCTGGAAGTGCCATGCAGGAACCTGTACGGAGGCAGAGAGGGCGGGAGGCCCAGGAAGAGAAACACCTGGGCCGGTGGCAGTGAAGCAGGCAGGGAAAGAAGACGGGGTTTAGGAGGTAGAAGAGGAGGACTGAGTGGCCAGCTTGGACCAGGAGGCATCCAGGCAACCACATCAAGAGGAGATTAGCACAGAGAATGAGGGTGAGGGCAGAGGGAGGGAGGGTCTGGGCTGGGATGTGTCAAGGAAGGTGTGATGACATTCTCCAGCACTGCTCCTGATTACCCACAGTCTATTCTAAACCCACTTGCCTTGCAAATGTAATCACCCGCTGTGTAACTTTCCTAATGTCCTGAAGACTGTCCCCAACACACAAGAGCATGAACATGTACACTTTCTAGTCATACCAATTGAACAGTGACCTGGTGGTAACCTATACAACCCTACTCGAATATTTCTAAAAGCTATTATTCATGTCATCGATAATTAGTTTAAATTTATATCAAGTTTTCCAGTGTTCTCTTCATTATGTGTTTACTCTAAAAGAATAGTAACCATAATTAAGGGGGCACATAAATATTTTTCTACAACTAGGGAGATATGGCATTTGCTGAATATGGAACATTTTAAGCTCAGCAAAGCACAGTGTTTAAACTTTTAAAATGACTCAAGCCAATTCCTGGTGGGAGAGAGGGACTTTAACAACACCTTAGCATTGAAAATTTTGCATTACTATATTGATAGGATGTGTTGCAATGGCTTGTATCATATGTAAAAGGGTTTATTGCTACGTGTTTTCATTTTAAAAGCAGGTTAGAGAATAGAAGGCATATTCATATAAAAATTCCTGTTTGGGGGTAATCATGCTTACAAAATTTTTCCGGAAATAATGTCCAAACTTGACCTTAAAATATTTTCCACATAGCCATCAGAAAAAAAAACGCTGATTTTTCATGCTCTTATGAACCCAGAACAGACTACCAACTGCAAAGAGTAAATAAGAATTTACACACTCAGAAAGAAGGCATTAAGAAGGCATTGCCTCCCTCAATTAGATGGACTTCTAAACAACCTAAAATTCCATCTTAATATGTTAACTGTATGGGCTGTGTCAGTCTAAAAGGGCATGCCATAAAAATGAGACACAACAAAAAAAATCTGCAAGTAATAGAATTTGAGATTAATGTTAAACATTCCGAAGATGTGAAGATATTTTCATTCTAATCATGTAAAAAACAAAAATTTCATTAAGAACGTGAATTTTAATTTTTGAAAATCAGAATTTTTGTTTTAACTTAAATCAGGAAACAAGTATCTTGTATCATGTTGTTCACATGGTATATGAAACAAATTGGATAGGTCTTTTTTCTGAGCACAGCACAAGGAAAAGGATTAAGATTTAATACGTCCATCAAGTTCCCACTGATGGTAACAAGGTGCTGTTTTACAAGATGCGCAGCCACTAATGCTGGTTTTCCCCCCCTCATTATATAAATTATAGTTTCTCTTTCAAAAATATTAAACGCTAGCCTTCATATAGACCTTTGTTTTTTTGTTTTTGTCTTAATGATCATTTTCACTTACTAATTTTATCAGGTACCTAAAGGACTGCTCAGTATTACAAAGCCTGCTTATGTCAGCAGTAATTGAAATTTCAGTAATGACAACATGCACCAACAAGGTGTCCTTTTAAATTTAACACATGGAAGAATTCAGTACCAGGAATAATATTCTGTCACCACTAGGCACTGATTCCAAATCAAGAAGAGAAAATCTGCACGGTCCTTCACTTTGAAGTCACTGCCTGCAGTGCATTTGTTATTTTATAATTTTAAATGCTGTCTCTTCTGTGGTTTTTGTAATATCCTGACCTGGCCCAGCTCAGGCGCCGACACTGCTGTGCCAAGGAGGCCGTGCCCTGTGGGTCCCCAGCCCTCACTGCATTCTTGCAATCACTTTTTTTTATTAACATAGGCCCCCAGTAAGGCAGCATGGCAGAATCAAGCAGACATGCAACCTGAGTGGGGGAAAAAAACCCCAAATGCACTAAAGTGGCTGTTTTTTTTTTAAAATCTATTATGTATTAAACACAATAAACTATCTTACAACAGAAACAAAAATTAAGATATCTGATTAAAATATTCACCATTAGGAATATCCACAACACAAGCAATAAATAAAAAGAGAAACTCATTTTCAAAGTATTAACCAGTGAAGGGAAACAATTTAAGAGAGAAGTGCCTAAAACTCAGGTCACCATGGAGCAACAGGAAAAAGGCAAATCTCCCACCCAAAAGAAAGCTCTATTAGTCCTAATTTTTCCCAGAGCTGTATAACTGTTGATTTTTATAAAAAGGACCCTCATGTGCTAAGATAATCCAAAGTATCACCTAAGACAAATACAGAAAAATGACATGCAACATTAGATATATTTAAAATCACATCTGTTGTCTTTTTACCTAAGAAAACAAGTAATGTGCACACACTATTAATAAAATATTATTTATAGCTCTGAAACATGCTTTAGAGCTAATAAAAGATATCATTTTATTTTATTTATAGTTATTCTCTGTTGGCCGAAATGCAACCAGAATATTTCAATTGTCCTAGTTAAGTATTTACTATATATAGCTGGCCATATTCCCCTAGCATCTTCTGATGAAAAACACTGCTGTACTTCCCACTCCGAATCCAACTCCAAACCACACTTGATGGTTTACTTTCCATTTTGGTGTGAAAGTAGATGCCACATTAAAACACAATTTAGTACGATAAAACTCTATCTGAAACCTGTCAGATTAAGATGTGCTGGCTATCTCCTTCAGCACTGAACTTTTAAACACTTATCAAAATCATATTTAGTATGAATGAAAAGTCATTTAAACCCTCAGTGTAATGCAAAGGAAAGGCAGATTTTCTCGTCATAGTAAAGCTATGCCCGTAAGACCGCCATAGCCACAGAAGCCTAGAGTCAATCTATGACAAAACATTCTCAGCGTAATGCCATTCCTAATACCAGTTCTTAGTAAATGCTCATCAGTGTGCCAAGAGGCCAACAAAATATTCAAGACGGCTTGGAAAGAAGCCAAAGAGATGACTCTGGATTCACGGTAAGGTAACAACAATGGGGTGGAAAGATATACCTCTCATCTGTTATTTTTGATCTTGATTCCTTTTGATTTCTTCTGTATTCTACAAATGACTGACTCTTATATTTTACACACAGATTCTAATATAAGCCAGCCATGGTGGCACGTGCCTGTAGTCCCAGCTACTCGGGAGGCCGAGGTGGGAGGATGGCTTGAGCCCAGCAGTTGGAGGCTGCAGTGAGTGAGCTATGATCATGCCATTGCACTCCAGCCTGGGTGACAGAGTAAGACACAGTCTCAAAGGGGAAAAAAACCCTCTAATCTAGGTTTTTTTATGGATGCTTTCTAAAAAGGCTTCATTGACTTCTGTATTTTGTAGTGTGAGAGAACACAAGAGAAACTGAAGTTTATTTACTGTCACCTTAACAGTGCAATCTGTCCAGAAATGCACCAATAAAAATATAGAAAAGCTACATCTCAAGTTGAAAATATTCCTTCTCAATGTATTTTATAGCTGAAAATTAATTTATTTAAGAGATCAAAAATCCAATATTAAGACCTATGTCCTGGCCGGGCGCGGTGGCTCACGCCTGTAATCCTAGCACTCTGGGAGGCCGAGGTGCGCAGATAGCTCAAGGTCAGGAGTTCGAAACCAGCCTGAGCAAGAGCGAGACCTCATCTCTACTATAAATAGAAAGAAATTAATTGGCCAACTAAAAAATACATAGAAAAAATTAGCCGGGCATGGTGGTACATGCTTGTAGTCCCAGCTACTTGGGAGGCTGAGGCAGAAGGATTACTTGAGCCCAGGAGTTTGAGGCTGCTGTGAGCTAGACTGACGCCACGGCACTCACTCTAGCCTGGGCAACACAGTGAGACTCTGTCTCAAAAAATAAAAAAAATAAAAAAAAAAATAAGACCTATGTCCAAAACAACAAAACTTAAAAGTTTAATTGAAATAATTACAAATAGGTAATCATTAATCCCCCAGCCAAAAATTCACATAATAGACAAAAAATAGCAAGGCCTGTTAAGACTCAACTTGTTAAATTACATATTCTCCTCATTTATAAGTGGCTACTATCAGCTTCTGAGAAGCAACTCTCTTGCCTTCTCCGTGGCAGATACCGTAAAACAAGGTTCTTAACCCATCTTATACCTGCATATACAACAGAAGTGAGAGAGGTCGGACACTACATTTCCCAGCCTCCCTTGTAGCTAGAGACACGTGACAATAGATTTAGTCAATGAGCTGTAAGCTTAAGTGGTCTGGCACCACCCCTTCCTCTCTCCTCTTCTTCCTTCCTAGAGCAGCCATTGCGAGTTCATGAAGCAAGAGGTATGAGAAAAGGGGTAAGAAAATAGCAGAGCTGCTGACCCTGACGTTGCTGAGCCACTGAACATCAAAGCTGCCTCTCCTCAGTTGAAGCAACTACTTCTTAGGTAAGTTGCCTGTTACCTGCAGCTAGAAACAGTCCCGCTTGACAGCCTCAAAAGTGAATACCAAATACAAGAACGTAATTTCATGAATTCCATTCTAATTAAATAATTTATCCACATTCTACGTGACTCGTACTGAATGAATACATAGCCAAATCGTTCTCTTTAGTGCTGCTTTAAGCAAATGTTTTGTTCTAATACTACTTCTGTCTTTCCTCAATACTTATGTATATAACATTCCTTCTTTTTGCTTTTAATCTCATGAGCTACGCAGGAAGAATTCCACTTCTCAGTGCGGTAAGTTGCCTTTGCTTGAGTCAAGAAGAACAAATGGTATTCATCATTCATCATGATAATGAGTACAAGTATCTCCAGCTTCATAGAAAAACTGAATTCCAGGTGGCAAGGAGTATTTCTTAGAACATTCTTTTCTTCCCATCCAGTGGCTCATTATAAAATTGGAACTCACATGTTCAGGTGAAATCCTGAAACAGACTGAGCTAAATACTTTGCCAAGTCAGTGAAGTCATTTCTGGACTTCTTAGAAGATTCCTCCCTGATCCTGACATCTTCATCCATGCCTGACATCCTGCACCATCAGGCAGAACAACTGACGAATTCACTCTTGATCTTTTCACCTGTTATTTACAGAGGAAATGACATGCTGAACTCGACAACGCACTTTGTCAATGGGTGCCACCCAATAATAATACAGCAAAGCGCACAGCACCCTGCACGTGGGTTCGATGCAAGGGTCTGGGTCTCCCTGGGTCCCTGTGATTGCTGGCCCCTTCCTCGCATCGTGTTCTATTAACATGTTCAAAAATGTTACAATTCTTTTGTTTCCTGGAAGGAGCCATCTTTTCCCTCACCTCCAGGCTCTCACATGTTGTCTTCTCATCTGGAACACTTTTTGTTTCTTGGCTAATTCTACAGATCCTGAGGATCCAACTTAAAAGGCACTTCTCCTGGAAGACGTGGGTGAAGCTACCTCCACGTGCTAAGAGCTGCCGGGACACCTAGTCTTAAATATAGGTCCTCGTCCCATCCCTGCCACTCACCGTATGCCTTGGGCGAGCGAATTCACTTCCCTACGACTTAGACGTCCTGGTGTAAAATAACATAGACTAGATCACCTCTACGTGCATTCTAGCTTAACAAATTATGACTACAATCACATTTTTAAAGATATTTTAATATAAATTCAGAAAATATTATGTACCTAAAGTATCACTATTAACTAAACCCTTGTGTCCTTTGCTGAAGCTGCCTGCTGTCCTCCCACGATGACTCGATGGTCTGTGTCTGTCTCCTTCTGTTAAGTCATGGGCTGTGCAAAGGCAGGGGCCACGTGGGACACAGTCCTGGCTGTAATTTCAGCACCTACAATTGTGCCAGGCACACAGTGCATGTCTAATTGATGCTTCTTTGTCAAATGACTGAATTGATATGTGATGTGAAGGACAGTTCACAAGTAGGGAAAGGCTCGAGGTGCCACAGATGGAACATCAAACCCTTCAGACAGCCCAGTCAAAATCTTAGGTTCTATTACACAAAATTGTATTTGGCCACTTTTTACTTCTAAGAAGAGCAATTTCAAACGCTTCAACCTAATAATGATGCAACTAGGGTAGTAGCAATGGCCAAAAACAAAGACTTGAAAGGATGGAGTCTCAGATTCGTGCAACCAGTTGGTTGTGGACAAATGAGGACAGATGATGAATCCAAGGTGACAGAGGTTTGATGACCAGATAAGGGAAAAACAAAGGTGTCATGAAGAGAAATGGATAAGTCAGAAGTATTAACTGAATGTCAGAGGTAAGGAACAGGAGAGAACAGATGAATTTCCAGGTAGAGTGATACATCCAGGGTTTTTTAATCTATAGCTAGAAAATTCACAGAACTTAAAGTTAAGGGGAATTTGGAAATCATCTTATCTGCCATCTTGATTTTTGTAGCTCTGTGACGTTAAGTGTATAAGGTCGTTCACTTAGTTACCAGCAGAACCAAGGCTGTGACCCAGGTCTCCTAGAATCCAGGTCACCACCACTGCCACCAAGGCAACCGACACCAGGTCCTTCATCAGGAATACAGACACAAGTGACTACTTACAGTGCATTAGATTAGAGTTACTGAAACGGCTTCAATATCCATTTAATTGGATGCTTTCTCAGACCTTAAAACTAAGCAATATGGATAAGCTCACAAAAGATTCCTTTTGGGGAAAGTAGACTTAAATGCTTTAACGTAATTTTAAATTGCTTCCCACACACCAAATTCTTTCTCTATCACTACTATTCTCTGGGTCTAACAGAATTACAGTAAAATTCACAACCCAAAATTCTCAAGCCCCAAGAATCTAAACACAGGTCCCAGGTTTTAACCCCGTCACTTGCCACTTACTGTGTGTCTTGGGCAAGTGAATTCACTTCTCTGGGCCTCAGACTTCCTGGTGTAAAGTAAGGTAGACTAGATCACCCCTATGTGCACTCCAGCTCAAAAAAGTATGACTGCAACCACGTTTTAAAAAATATTTTAACATAAATTCAGAAAATAAAAAATACCTAAAACATCACTATTAACTAAACTCTGATAGTAAAAGGCTTGTTGCCTTTTGCTGAGGCTGTCTTGGAAAGCTATCTGCTTCATAAAAATACTACCAACCACCTAAAATGTCCACTACTAGAAGACTGGTTAAATAAATCATGCCTCACCCAACGATGGAATGTTACAAGACTTTTTTAAAATTGCAATAAACACACATTAACATAAAAATCTAAGATACATTCACTTTTAAAGGTAAGGTGTGGAAGAATATATAGGATGCTTTCACTTCTGTGTAACAAAAAAAGGCTATAAAAGACCAACATAGGTTTACACATGGTTAGAAAATTGCAGGAAGGATCTGCAAGCGCCAAGAGAGCCGCTGCCTCCAGGGACAGGGCAGGGAGCCCGGCTGAGAAAGAGGCTTAGGATCGCACAACCTTCTGTACTGTGTGATTTTTATTTTTAACTGGGAGCATGGATTATATATCATTTAAAACAATAGTTAAAATTAAAAGCTATTTGGAGCTACTTGAGATCCTACAAATTATTGCAAACATAGGATACTCTTGTGTTGTTTTTTTCCCCCACCTTTTTATGTTTTCCAGGTTGGAAGAATTACAGTGGCACCTGGGCTGGGAGAGGAAGGGCCACTGTCCTACCTGCTGCTGTGGGCTCTGACCGAGAGCCCAAGGCTGGCAAACTCAAGGGGCAGGTCAAGGGCGATTATGAAACGTGAGAAAGAGGTGCTGGAGAGAGGGACAATTCTCCCACGGAGAAGGGAGATACCTCTGGGGAAAGCTAAAAACAGTCAGCTGGGGGAAAAAAAAAATCACCAGGGACAGAGATGAGCCAAGTGAAAAACAAGACATGTAAGGGCTGATGTGCACACCAAACAGGGAAAAAAAAAATCTATCCACATCCTGGTTAAACAATCCTACAACAGTTAACACTAACCAGCCGGAAACAACTCTAACAGCATCTCAGTTACATTTTTACAGAATAAAATCAACTCAATTTACCACAGTTGTAAATACCATCCAGAACAAGAGGTAGCAACGCGAGTTGACCGAATCCCCTACAAGGGGGCAGGCAGGTTTGCACACACCTGAAATATACCCTCAATCTATTTCCCTCTTGGGCGCAGAAAACGGAAAGCAGATATAAACATCAGGGAAATATTTTGTGATTGCAAAATTTTTACTATGAAGATCAGAAAAGTTCATGATCCACTTACTACCCTTCCACAACCATTAGCATGTTTTATTTCAGACGTGTTTAGACTAGAGAAAGCTTATCAAAATAACCTGTCAAAATCTCAGTGAGAAACCACATAATGAAAAACCTAGAGAAACCCTCTCATCTCCTTTTGTAAGAGAAAGAGAAATATTTTTCTTAATTTACCTAAGTCCTATCTCCAAAATCATCTGAAGTAAAATGTCATTTGACAGGTGTTGATTTTCACAGATTTGCTTAGTGACAGAGCAGAGACAGCCAGGGAGCACCCAGGCGACAATTCCATAAACACAACAGAACACAGTCTGCTTGCACACGTTAAAGTATCATGCACCCAAGTGCTGAAAAGCAAGAGAAAACTGCTTGCTTTTACAAATGAACCTTAGTTCTCTCATTAGAGAGTGCTCTATTTCTCTTTCCCCCATGATCTGTCTCCTTAGGAAAATCTCTGACCAACATCTGCAAGTTAATCAAGACGCCCCCAAGCCCACCCCCAGCCCCGTGCAACAGAGAACAGAGAGACCTGTGCAAGACAAACCTGCGTGGAAAATAACAGAGCTTTTCCTAAACCCCGAAGGAAGTCGAAGGTTCCGAAGCAGTCCTTTGGCAGTCAGCCGCACGTGAATGGTGGATAAGGAGAATTTGGGCGACAACAACATGTCTTCAGAGCAGGTGGAAAGATTTCGCAGAAGAGGCAGCCTCCATGGACCATCACATACTGTCTTTTTAAACTCGGGACTCTCTGAGGCCAAGAAACACAGCAAGAGGAAACAGGCCTACAGAGCAAATGTCACTCCACCAACAGAAAAACCCCAGAGCTGTCCAAGTGCTTCTGGCTTCCGTTCCCACTCCCAGATGTTGCCAAAACAATGCTCTTCCTCCGAACAAAATCTCCTCTTAGCAAATCCCGAAGTGAGCAGCCTCTGAATGACATCACACCGTACATGCTTAGGTTATGGTTTTCATCAGAGATGGGGAAGGGAGGGGAGCGTGGGTGGTCTCCGGGGTTTTATGGAACAACCAATAATGTCACAGAGCCTGTAAGACTTGTAAGATCATTAAGGGAAATTAACTGTTTCGGGTGCCCGATGTTAATTTAGTAATTAGAAAAAAAATTAAGATTCCATTAAGCTGTGTCCTGATTTTAACACTTTCAATTACTTATATTCATGTTAATAACATGAACATTTTTCCATCAGATGTTTTGCATGTAAACCTGATACCCTGAATACAGTTTTAAAAAAGAAAGACTTCAGGCAACAAATGGTCCCAACTACAATATTTAATAAAACATCTGCTCTAATACATTAACAACAGATTGTCAAAATGTTAAAGTTCAACTTTAATTCTCATGTGCCGAGGACCCTGCAAATAGTCGATAAAAGGTTAATGTGATTTCTCTACCAGATGTGACTTAAGAGTTCTGGAAGTTCCAGAATTCAGAAATAAATGCAGAAATCGTTAACCGTAAATAACCCTATTAAATGCTACTAAAATGGGCCAGAAGCAGCTATTCTTTTAGAAATTCTACGAGCATTTAGGATACAAGACGGAAGGAGAGAGGCAGGATCAGAGTCACCCAAGCCCCCAACCTGCCATCTCAGAGGCTGCCAACAAGAGAGACCCAATAACCTGCCAAGTGATACAACCTGTTCGTGTACAGACAATGAATCTCCTAAATATATTTCACCACAGCAACTGAAGCACAAATGATCAAGAAATGTCAAGAAAATCTGGGTTTAAGTGTTGCCTTTTTACATTATCAGTTTATTATTTACAAAAAAACCCACAAAAACCCAAACACCTTTCTCTGCCAGTTACTAAATAGTAAAAACATGCCAAGACCTTTCTCTACCCTCAAAACCTTGTAAAACCTAAGACACTCAATCAACACTAAAATCATAAATAGAAGAATAGAGTCAAACATTGGCATTATTAAAAATAGACATGCCACAACTCCAAATAGGAGGGTTTTTGTTTGTTATTGTGTTTGGTGCTAGCTAAGTAATAATAAACTCTAAATTATCCTTGTTAAAGGGGAAATCCTTTAGCCTAGACTGCCTAAAGGAAGGAGTTAGCAATGTAGTCACCAATTAATCAAACTCATTAACATTTTTAATTGAATTATATTAAGTTACACCACATATATTAAAAGTAAATGTTGCCAATTATCTTTTTCTAACAGCAGAACAAGAAGCTGCGGGAATAAAGACAAACAGTGCCAGTTAGAAGGAAAAGTCGAAAGTTGTTCTTGGAACAGGGAATCGCGCGCGCACACACGTAGAAAGGTGTGCTTGGACGGAGACTGCCCAAGTTGGGTTTCAACTCCTTCCCAAACATGGTCTGCCCCCTGGTGGCCATCTGGCACAAGTGTGCCAAAGCAAAGGAGCTGCTTTGCCAAGCCTCTGAAACAGTCAACGTTTACAATCTATTCTTCCAGGCACTCTTTTATACACTTTACCGTTTTTTTCATAAACTCACTTACATAACTGGATAAACAAGTATTTTAAGGCTGAAACTATTTTTATAACGTATAAGCTCCCGGGAGGAGTAAAGATTAAACATTGGTTCAAAAAATTTCGTTACTGGATCAGCTCATATCACTTATACCCTGTCTGTATTTTCAGAAATTATACTAAATATGGGAGAAACACCTAAATATATAAAAGTGTCAGTCTTTATAAAGTGTTAATTTAAGAGAAGATAAGGATCACCAAGAACAGTAGAGAAAAAATTAAAGAAATTTTGGTGCCTAAGATGAAACAGTTTACAGGTATAAAATTTAGACACAAGACGAGCCTTTATGAAGTACAGCAAAGCCTGTACTGGGATGTCAATTGGGAAAAAATATGATTTAAAATTTTATGCAATGTAGGACCTCAACTTTAAACAAAAAGGGTAAGAATATTGAAGCAAATATACCCAAACATCAGCAAACGTGCTAAGAGGTGAAGGAGGCATCGATTTTTAGTTTTCTTTGTTATATATTTCTGCATTTTCCTTTTTTTTTTTTTTTTTTTTGAGACAGGTTCGTGTTCCATCACCCAGCCTAGAGTGCAGTGGTGTCATAACTCACTGCAGCCTTGAAGTCCTGGCTCAAGTGATCCTCCTGCCTCAGCCTCCCAAGTAGCTGGGAATACAGGCTCGCGTCACCACCCCCAGCTAATTTTTCAATTTCTAGTAGCGATGGGGTCTCATTCTTGCTCAGGCTGGTCTCAAACTCCTGACCTCAACCAATCCTCCAACCTTGGGCTCCCAGAGCACTAGGATTACAGGGGTGAGCCACTGCACTCAGCCCAATTTTTGTATTTTTTTAAACAAAGATAATAAAACCAGAAGGGGAATAATCTTTTAAAGAGGTTTAACTATTAGAATACTTTTAGAAAGGCTACAGAATACGCTGAGTTTCCATTAATGACACAGACAAAAAAAACAATTAAAAGACTAGACTGTAGAAGGTCTAGATGAAGGCTTAAATAACAAAAGATGATGATGACAGGTGTTTGGCAGGTGAGGATGTTGTAATATCACAGTATATTCAAACAACAGAATTCTATTGCAGTCTATGTAGACATTTTTTTTTTCAAATCAGTGATTTAGAAAACAAGGAGGTCATGATTCTAGACCTGATAGCATGTGCTGTGGGGGAGGGGGTGCTTAGATGCTAGGAAACGCATTCAAACTACACCGACTGACCTGTTTATTGTTACGATCATAAAGAATCAGGAAGATTACAATTTAAACCAACTGGCTTGTTTCATAGGGTCAAACATCTCTATCCAACCAATCTTCCTCAGCCCAATACAGAATAGTAATCTTAACATTCACCTGTTTTCCCTAACACATTAATTGCAACATTTTCATTTTAGTCTTCACAATCTTTAATGTAGTAAGTTCAGTTTTCTATTCCAATTGTAGAACACGCAACCCAAGGCCCAATTTTTCCACAACATCCTCTATATCTAGGAAGACATAATTATCAAAAAATTCACACATTTTTTAAAAATTTAAATTACTTGTACATCATATTGCTTTGAAGCTAGTTTTTAAACTTAAAAATTTCACACTTATCTTTCCATGGGATTAAATAACCTTTTATATCATTATTTTAATGGCTTCCAAAATATCATTAAAATGTCCAATAAAGGTAATTTAAACATCCGTAAGATATTCAGGTTGTTTTCAGTTTTTCCCCATTTTAGGCAAACTCTCAAAAGCAATAATAAGTAGTAAATCAATGACTTTCCTAGAATCAATTCTGACAAACGGCGTTCCCAGGTAGAAGGCCTTTGCCACATGCCACGGCTGTTGTAATTTATGCTCAATCAGCACCATGGACGAGCACCTGCTCCTCACTGTCCGACACCAGGTGCGACCATTGAAAATTAGGCAAGAACTGATAGCACCTTATTTTAGTTAGTATTTGGTAATTTTTTTCATGTGTTTCTTAGCTCTCCCTGTCATGTTTTTTTTTTCTATCTTTGCATTTATTTTTCTTTCGTGTTTAGTCTTTTTTTTTCAAAATTGTGTTAAGAACACTTAACCCTCTCCAAAAAATCTTAAGTGAACACTACCATATAGTTAACTACAGGCACATACTGGACAACACATCCCTACAACTTTTTTATCTTTCACAACTGGAACTTTATACCCCACTGAACAACAACTTCCCATTTCCTGGCACCCACCCTCCATTCCCGGCAACCACTGCTCTGTTCTCTGATTCCAGGATTTTGACTATTTTAGGTATCTCATCTAAGTGGAATCATTTCACTTAGCATGTCCTCCAGGTCCACCCATGTTGCTGCACATGGCAGGTGTCCTTTTATAAGGCTGAATAATATTCCATGCTATGCATACACCAGATTTTCTTTATCCCTCCTCATCTATTCATGGGCATTTAGGTTGTTCCCACGTCCCGGCTACTGTAAAGAATGCTGCAAAGAACACAAGAGGGCAAATCTCTCTTCAAGATCCTGATTTCAGTCCTTATCGGATGTATAATTTGCAAATGTTTTCTCACATTCTGTAGGTTTTCTTTTCATGCTATTGTTTCCTTTTCTCTGCAGGAGATTTTAAGTTTGATGTGCTCCTACTTGTCTACTTTGGCTTTTGTGGCCTCTGCTTTTAGTGTCATACCAAGAAATCATCACCAAGAACAATGTCATGAACTTTCCCCCCATGTTTTCTCCTGGGAGGTTTACAGTTTCAGGTCTTAAGTCTTTAATCCATCTGGAGTTAATTTTTTGTGTACGGTGTGAGTTAAGAGTCCAATTTTATTTCTTTGCATGTGGATACCTGGTTGTCCCAGGACCATTTGTGAAGAGACTACCCTTTCCTTATGGTGAATTCTTGGCACCCTTGTCGAAGGTTAGCTGATTGTATGTGCACAGGGTAATTTCTGGGCTATGTTATTCCATATGTCTATCCTTGTGCCAGTATCATACTGCTTATTTACTGTAGCTTCCTAATATATTTTGAAATAAGTAATTGTGATGCTTGCAGTTTTGGGCTTTCTGAAGATTGTTTTGACTATTCAGGGTCTTTTGTGGTTCCATATAAATTTTAGGATTATTTTTTCTACTTCTATAAAAAAAATGACATTGGCCTTTGATAGGGATTGCATTTACTCTGTGGATTTCTGGGGTTTCATGTCCATTTAACTTCTATCATGGACTTGCCTTTATCTTGCTGATTTGAAAGAGCTCTATAAGGAGTAAGTTGTCCTAGTTTGTTCTTTGCTTATTTATACTGTTTACAACATTTTTGACAAAGGGGAAGCTTAAAGCTTTTACTACCTTAATTATTAATCTCTTCTATTGTACTAGTGCTCCTGGAAAGAACTTCTCTAAGTCTATATTCTTAGTGCTTTAATTATTTTAGTTTTTGTGTTGAAAACTAATTTATCTGCAATACCTTTGCATGGGGTGTTTGAGAAAGAGATCTGGCTCCTGATTAAATAGGTAGCCATTGTCCCAACAAGATCTACTAAATGATCCAATCCCCCCACCACCCCTACCAATTTGAAACGCCAAATTTATCCCATGTCACGACAACATCTGCTTTTTAAGGATGAGAGGAAAAGCAACTATGAAAGACAGCCTCATCTCCCCTCTCACCAGAGGAGACACTGGTGGCATCACCACTCCCTCATCAGGGCCACTTTCCAACACTTGGAAAAGAAAGGACAGGGAAGGCCACCCTATGTTCCTGTGCTGCCTTTACCCAATTGGTACGGAAGGGGCAGCGCATTGTGCACTTTCCGAGGCAGACACCGTGGCACCTGAGAGTGATGATCTTGCGAAAAACAATCTGGGAACTGGATAAACACAGTTCCGACGCCTTTGGTATCCCAAACAACTTTAATGTGCCGTAGAACCAAGGTAATAATAGTAGGCTGTGGTATGCGTGACATCTTCCTTATCAACAGTGAGCCAAGTTTTATTTAGAGGCAATCTCGACTAGAATCCTGTAGCATCATAGCCTTTAAATAAATTACAACAGCTAGACCCCATGATGATGGTTCTTGACTTTTCGTGGTCTTTCCCTGCTTGCTTTCGGGATTTAAAATAATTCACCTTCCTGGATAAGAACTCCAAAAATATGCCACTAGCGTTATAAAAACAACAAAGGATTATCATTGTCATCCCTAGCAGAAGTAGCTATTATTTGACAACATTTTACACAATTCCATAATGTCAAAATTATTCTCATACTGGGAATTAGTCTTCAGATATTCCTCTATTTCCAAATGAGAAATCTGAGACTTGGAGACATTTAGCAAATAGCCCAAGGTCAGGACACAATTAGAAAATGGCAGGACCAAGATTTAAACCAATATCCTACACCTTAAAAGTTCATTCTCTTTCTGTTCTTCTTCACTGTCTCATCAGATAGTAGAATTTCTTTAAAACAACTGGTTAAAGGTTACATTAAGAGTCAACCTGCTCTTTCAAGCTTTGAAGCCGGCACCGACTGCACTTCTCTGGCTAGGCAAGTCTGAGATGGCATCTCTTCCAAAAGGAGGCCATTTCCTCTACACAGGGGATTGGCTGTTTAGGGTAGCCGCCTTCCTCAGTGATCTCAGCTAGAACTTCTGGATAACTTGCTGCTTCACCTTGTACTTTTACGTTACGATGCTGGCTTCTTTCCTTAAGCCTCATGAACCAACTTTTGCCAGCTTCAGACTTTTCTTCTGCAGCTTCCTCAGCTCTCTCAGTCTTCACAGAAATAAAGAGACTTAGGGCCTTTCTCCGAATGCCTTTGGCTTAAGCGAATGTTGTGGCTGGTTTGATCTTCCATCCAGACCACGCAAACTTCCTCCATACCAGCAGCAGTA
This sequence comes from Lepilemur ruficaudatus, assembly GCA_963574885.1. Taxonomy (NCBI): domain Eukaryota; kingdom Metazoa; phylum Chordata; class Mammalia; order Primates; family Lepilemuridae; genus Lepilemur; species Lepilemur ruficaudatus. The sequence continues at coordinate 31,656 of CAUYRT010027887.1, read as the reverse complement.
AAGGCTGTTTTGCTTTCTTATCATTCATGTGTTTACTAGAATAGCACTTTTAACTTTCCTTCAAGAACTTGGCATTCCTAACTCGGCTGACTGGTGCAAGGGGCCTAGCTTTCGGTCTGTATTGGCTTTCAACATGTCTTCCTCGCTAAGCTCAATCATTCCTAGCTTTTGGTTGAGTGTGGGAGACGTGAAATTCTTGCTTTCACTTGGAACACTTAGAGGCCACTGTAGGGTCATTAACTGGCCTAATGTCAATATAGCTGAGTCCTGGGAAATAGGAAGACTTGAGAGATGGGGGAACAGCTGGTTCATGGAATAGTCAGAACACACGCAACATTCATTGATGGGGTTCATTGTACGTGGCACCCCAAAACAATAGTAACAACAAAGATCACTGATAACAGATCACCATAACTGATATAATAATCAAAAAGTATGAAATACTCCAACAATTACCAGATGTCACACAGAGACACACATGCTGTTGGAAAATGATACCAATAGATTTGCTCATTGCAGATTTTGCTCATTGCCACAAACCTTCAGTTTGCAAAAAAACAATACGTCTGCAAAGCACAATAAAATGAGATATGCCTGTGCCTTCCCTTCTCCTGATTTGCTATTCTAGTTAGCAACAGATTTAGAAGCCACATAACTGTATTATTACTGTCTATGAAATAAGAGAATGCAGCCAGTGCCCTGGAGACCTGACGAGCTACATAGGAAATATAGGAGTTGTAGTGAATATGTTAAATATTTGTGAAACCTTTTATTGCTTCTTGAAAGACAAAGTTTTGATTCTCAGTTTGTAGTTCAGAAGTTTGAGGCTACAGGCTGTCTTAGGGAGAGATGTATGTCCCAAAAAAAGCATAAAAAAGAACAAAAAAGTACAGGCCACTGGACCGGTAAAAGGTGCTAAATCCAGATGTTGAGACTGCTTAGCAATTAAAGACTGTCCAATTTAAAAATAGTGCTTATCTTGGGAAAAGTGTATCTTCCGTTTCTTTTAGACCACATTAACAAAATCATTTTCTTTAAAAAATTAGAATTATCTGTCATTAATAAAATGTCCTTTTATGCATCAGATAGTCAATCCTGCTCACTGTATTTTAATGCTCCACTGGCCCATCATAAATAGTTATGTTTACATCTCAAACCTCAAATTCTATTTATAAGCATGCCAATGACAAATCGCTGAAAACCAATTTAAATACTTTTAATAACATGACTCTTCAAAAATTATTTTTCCCCATCCAGATTTTAAAGTGGTCACTCACCCACATTAAGAGCTGTAAATAGAGTTTTCCTCGAAGGACCTAAGATATCAAAAAAAAAAAAATGTAATATACATATATATTTCAAATAGCACACAAAAACAAATCATTTTGTAAATAAGAGTTGTTTTATTTTCAAAAACAATCAATCAATCTCTAGATTTTAGGTTCTACGTGGGAAATACCATTGAAGTTCAATAAAATTTTATAAGATGATGTTCCAAACATCAAAATGATAGTTTAAGAGTGATATGAATTCATTGTCACAAACTGAATATGATCAGTTTTAATAGGACATGCCACAGTATTTTTTTTTTTTTTTTTTTGGTCAAGAACAGCTGAAGTTCAAATTTTAACAGCACTGAAGTCATCTATTTGCTCAGTCCAAGATGCCATTCCACTGCTGACAAAGCCAGGTGCCACACTTTGTGAAAGACACCACTAGCATGTGCCTTCTGAAACTGCCAATTAATGTTCAGCTATGAAGAAAAGTACAAGCTTTTTCTCCAAACTGATGCAATATAAAATATAACCAGGAGTGCAAATAGGTACAGTGCTACAAGTCACTAGAAGCAAACTACCAGTCCCTCTACTTGGTGTATAATAGTCATTTCTAGACATCATCATCTGCAGATTACTTGTTAAAACAGCTACTATATTCTATCTTTGAAATTTTACAGAGATGATAATCTCTTAAAATATGTGGTGGTTATAAATGTAAAGCATTGACTCCCACTGAAGTAAAACCTTTGTGATACAAGAAACTTACAAATTCGATAGTGAGGCATTTGAGAATACTGGAGTTCCCTGATCTATAAAGTTATCAGTGGCATCTCTAAGTTCTCCTTCTCTGAAAGTTACTTTAGTACCCAAGTTCAACAGTGTTCATTTTCAGTTACTATTGGATGAATCATGGGACTTTATCATTATCAATGAAAACCAGTTTCACAGCCTAATAGTAACCCAGCAAGAGTTCAACCCCTGATGCTTCAGAAATTTATTTAAGACCCTTGACAAATGAGAACCCACTGGCACATTGGAGAATCCCACCTCCCCACCCTCCTCCCCCAGTATTTATGCCTATTGGCTCTTCAATTCAGTAGAAAGAAAATAGCATTGATCTGCATTCACCAGGTAATTAGCCTCAGGTTACCCACATAACCCTTTACACCCCCACTACGCCACCACACACACACCAATATTGAGGCAGGTGCAGAGCAACTACTGAATTTTTTAAAAGCAAGATACAGAAGGGTGTATGCTCCCAGTTTTGTTGAAACAAAACCAAAATCACATACACATGCAGAAGGAAAAAATTCGAAGGAAACGCAACAGCAATTGGTGGTTGATGGACTTAAAGGAAAACTCTTGGTATGTTTCTGTGTTTCCCAAATTCTCTAATATAAACGTGAATCTCATTTTATAGGTCAAGTTCCTCAATCACAATTATTCTTTAGGTTAATCAATCTTTCAACTCACTAAACACAAAGAAAAACTTCTGACGTGCTTCAAGCTCACTGTGATAAAGTTGCGTGAAAGCACTGCATGCTAAGTATATACTGCATATTTTGTAAACCTGGAAGTTATTCTTAATAGCCATGGCAATTGCAAAATAAGTGATACAAAGAAGAAATGGAGATAAGAACATTTTTAAAAAATAGAGGAAAAAAAGAACAAGGTCTTGGACTAAAGACACGAAGAAACAGGTACAGTAATAAACATGAAACATCTACCCTGGGAAACAAAGCATGCATTTCTACTCCTTTCTGTCTCACCACTCTAAAGCACTGTATCTCAGAATAATTTCACTCTAGAGGTCTTGTTATTTTCACCTTCCACCTCTGTCCGGCCTCCTGATTTATATGTAAAAAAGTTTTAACTATGGAACCTACCCACTTTCAGAACAACTCCCTCATTATAAAAAACGTATTGTATCTCCTTACTCGATATGCTTTTTATAAATAATTATTAAATATACCATAAACCTAACTGTGAAAATTTAACTTCCTACAAGCCAAGGACTTTACAATGCTTGCCCTCCCTCTCCCAGCCACAATGACGACCATACCTTTGGAAGGAGTCTTTAGCAAGTGAACATGAGCTCTGGGGACCAAAGGCTTCAAAAAAAAGGATCCTGAGGAGCCATTCTGAAATGCTGGTTTGGGAGGTTTCTCCTCATACTTGAGGATAGCAGCATTACCAGCTGTAATAAAACAGAAGCGTATATTTTATAGATAAGTACAGTATCAATTTTCCACATTTATTCCTTCCTCCTTGAATCAACAAGTACGCATGTGTAACATGCCAGTTATCACTGAGTACTGGGAATACCAAGGTTCGTAACAGGTAGTTTGTGAGCTTAGGGATGCAAAGTACACACTGTAATCAGAACGACCACACACCCTCGTGTGCCTGGCACAGTCCAAGTTTATGCATCTTGTCCAGTTCAGCTTTCTTCCCAGATAAAAGCTGGGAAATAAATTATATGGCCACTCATGCTAGGTAATAAATACGCCCCAGGTGCAGCTAGGAAGAGCAGCCGTCGCCCCGTGAGGACAAGGCAGAGTACAGGCAGCCAGCTGGTTAACGGTGCAAGAACAGTAACGTACAAACTCCTTGGTAGAAGCAAGGACGCGATGTGGTTCGAATCCCCGGCTGCTGCCACAAGGAGCTGGACACCAACCTCTGCCCTGGAACCAAAGTGCCTAGCCCCAAAGTCAAAGCATGAAAGGGAATCTTGCCTAAATAATAAAAAGCATCTTTAACATTGTATGTAAAAATTTCCCCTCCACCACCTCAGGCCAAATATTTTAACTGTTTGTTTCTAAATTATCTTCAACACCCAAGTCTAAGTATCCAATAGTATTCTATTATTCAACACTTATAATCATAAATTTACTCATTACCAACTCTGAACCCTTTTCTCACCTTATACTTCTAGCAAAGGGTAAGATGCCTACACCTTGTTTACAAACACATTATAAACGTGAAGACAGCTAGAAATTTTTCACTAGTTAAACTATTACAACTCCTACAACAGCGCTTACAGATGTAACATTCAAACCTTGTGACGGCATGCTATTATTCTCCCCTGATCCACATCGAGTCCCTGTACAATGAGCCATCTGTTAATGCTTCCTGTGCCCAGATAACATTAATAATATTAGGTCAAATCAACACAGAGCCTTCCCTCCTGCTGACAAGCTTCTGTCAATTTCCTACCCTTCTTTCTTTCTAATTCCCACCTTCCCCGGAATCAAGGGATGTGGTTTTTCCAAAGTTGACAGGAAGCCAGTGGCAACGACAATACAAAGACACTACTGTAAAACTCAACATAACTTTTTAAAGAATGGATGGGGAATGACTTTAATGATCTTAAAAGAACAGAACAAAAATTTCATAGGCACATTTTTTAGATTTTCTTATCAAATGAATATTCAGTTTCAACTAGCATTTCAGCTTTTGCTGAATCAAATCCAATAAAGAAAGCAAATACTATAAAGTCTTAGCCATGTATCATAACAATCTTACTATTCTTGAAGCAATTTATTATGTTCAGCAGCAAATAAGTCACTTACTTATATGTTGAAAAATTAAGTTGAGTTCAATTTACAAACCTAACTTAAAATCATATGATTCTAAATTCATGCTTTAATTTTCCAAGCTTTAGACACAGAACCCTCCGGTTTACAAAGAACTCAGTGACAAGAACAGGAGGTGTCACGCTGGAAACCAACTGTGTCACTGCCACTCTTCAGGCTTAATACGACACTAGATCCAGCACCAGACCCGACATCAACTTCCTAACGTGCACTATGGAGTCAAAGATCCACATTCCGAAGAAAATGTCTCCATTTGACTCAGGTACAAACACACGAGTATTTTTAAGTATAAAAAACATATCTATTTTTATACATATTCACATGAGAAATATATACACATACATGATATATACCTCTGCACTCTATGATCATCTATTATACGTGTTTTCCATCTTATTAACACTAGGCACAAACTGTGCTGAACTAAATATACTTTACGACCAACAAATACCCGTCAATTCCTGAAATGCTCTACTCTAGGCCAGCCCACTGCTTTCTAGCAAACTCCGACATGAAGGATGCACATCACCATGAGCCACGATCCCCTTAAAGTATTTCTCCCGCCCTCTATTTCAGTTCCTAACATGGCAACAGGTTGGGCATCCTGATGATAACCAAATCCTCTCCTATGCAGAGTTATTATAGCCAAATGGTAAAGTTTCCAGTGGCAACAGTTCCAACGTAATAAGACGCATAATACTTTCCATAATGGAATGGTACCTACAATATCCAACTTCTGGTCCTGACTTGGCCCCTGGTGTCACCTCACCTGTGTGTGGTTAGTGGGTCTGAATGTTGGGTATGGAAATAGACAGTGTGTATGTGTCACAGGGGACCTCGTTAACCGACTATGGTACACAGTCCCATTGAGGCCAGATACACCACCAGAATCATCCTCAATACAGTGCTGCAGGGAGCCATGACCACTCAGTGACAACTGGTCCGTAAAGTCAAGATGTACAATTCCACATGTGGTCACCTAGGTCTCAGCCAGCTTTAATATGTGGTTTAAAACTGTCCCTGTTATGTTGTTATCTCTGGTCCTAGCTGTCCCAAGTATGCCAAAATAATAGATTCTTTGGAATCCTTATTTTCATTTCCCCGTGCCCAAAATATGGTTCAAGTTAAATCAAAGAGAGATGATTGAGTCTACAAGGAAAAAGAAGAGATACTCTCAGAACAGTCCAAGCAGCAGCAGAAACGATTTTCCTATTAGAAAAGGGCTACTCATTGTTTCACGCTTTTATTTGCCAACATTAGCGTCTAGTTAAAATTAGTTTTTGTTTATTACATCATGTGTATACACACAGAGCCAACATTCTGTTCACTTCCTGAATTTTTTTTGTACGTCAGTTTAACACTCCTCACTGTGCCAGATCGTCTGCCCACCTGGCTTAAAATCAAATAGCTACTGACGTCTGTCTAAGCTTTCAAATCCCAAAAGCAAAAGCGCTCAACTTTGTAATAAACAAGAATGTCTCACATATACCTTCAAAACGTTAAAAGAGAAAGAATGAGAACAAAACTAATAGTGGTCTGGACGGTGATATTTCCTTATTAAATAGGCCATTCAGAACTACTGAAGTACTAACGTGTTTCGAAATGCAGAGCCAGCTGCATACACTGCCTGTCTCTCTTGTCCACCTCACCTATGGCACACATCACTAGTCAAACAAAAAACTTTCCCTCTGAACCTGGAAGCAGCCTGAGAAACGGTGAACACTGTATTACAGGTGATTCTTGTCAACTGACCGGTGTTGGCAGGTGAGACAATACTCACTGGCCATTCCCGCTGTGGGAAAGAAAAAAAATAACTGAGAGTAAGATTCATCTGTCTATCAGCTTAATTGCTCGAACAACTCAAAACACCCTCCTTCTAAATGATTAGGCACCATCCTATTATAGTGAAGGGAAAACAAGAGGTCAGAGCCAGTCGTTGCTGCAATGATTTTGAAGATGATGTAGTCCTCCCCCCCACTGATCAGACGAGACTACTGAGGCTAAGAGCAGAGCAAGACTGACTGACTTCACACAAGCTAGCAGGAAAACCAGGACGAGTCTGAGTGGAGTGACCTTCTTTATACACCGCACCACCCCGGCCAGGGCTGGCCACAAAGGTGGAGGAAAAGAATGCTCTGTTTCTTTCTTTAGTCTCCCTCTGTTCTCCTATTTCTCAGAGAGTGCAAACAGCTTTGGTTTGCATCTCTTACATTTCCCCTCACCATCTGTCTCTCAAAAATAAACATGTTTTTGTGGCCAAAGTGGAAGGTGACCGAAGTCTTTTGACTTCATAATCCTGCTAACGTGGCAAAATCATACACTCTCCCGAGACGACCTTCTGAATTGCATAATGATCCTGAAAGCTTCTATTCATTCTATTCGAGACCTACAATGTATTGTTTATGTTTATCCAATCACTCTAAAGATTTTAAAAACTGGATGTGTGGTATCCCAGTCTACAAGAGCTTACAATGTTTATCCTCTATACATGAGAACATTTGGTAAAGAAACTACCGTGCAATGTTTTACACTAATATCCCAAAGGAAATCAGCATCGTAACTTCAAAATTTTTTATGCTTAAAAGCACATACACAAAGAACCTACTAAAACTCCTAAGAAAAATGTATTGCCTTACACATATTTTGATTCTGGCATTTTCAGACTTGGCAATGTTATTTCTATAGGATCCCTAAGTACCAAAAACCAGATGCTAATTTTACAACACACTATGCTGTCAAGACATTCTTAAATGATGCCACTAATAATACCACAAAGAAACCAGCAGACAAAGCGAGAAAGCAAAATTCCTTAAAAGGGTTCAAATGCTTCAGGCATCATGAATAAAAACACTGATCAAAAGATTGAGTTCCTAACATGATCTTTCATTATCAGAAACAGAAAAAATTCCACCTCAAAATGATTTTTTTTCACATTTTGAGGTAGTCTTTTAAAAAGTACATTTTTAATATTTTTGTTTACAATTGAGGAAAACAATAAAAGATAAGATGCTTCAATTTTAATTCTAGGAAAGCATCTTTCTATACTCACACAACTTAAGCTACACACACACAAAAACTACTAGTTATTAAATCAGAAATTAAACCACCCAGATAGTCTTTGATAAAAGGATAATTTCATGTGCTGAGAACATGGACAATGCTGAGTTACACATAAGAGTCTCAAAATATAAAATATACAAGAAAATTGGTTCTATACAGAAGCATTCACCTGTTAAATACACATAAATATGCTCAAGAAATACAGCTATCATAAATTACAAGTTACAAAAAAAAAATTAGCAATCAACAGATCCTAAATCAATTTATTGCATAAGAATTGAAGCATGCTTACAAAGAAAAGAATCAAACCAGAAATCGACGACCTACTTTTTTTCCCCGTAAACGTGGCTAACAAAGGAATGATACAAAGGCTGTAGGATCCCACGACCAGCAGTGTCAATAAGGTAGCATCATAGTGCCTCTCTGAACCAGCCGGTGGGGTGAGTGTAGAATTGATAAAGATTTTTGAAGAAATATCAGTTTCTGTGCAACTGCGAAATCCTCCTGGTACAGTCATTTAAAAGGATCAAAGCTAGCTCAGGCAGGAAAAACTGCAGCCATGTTCACACTCATATCCCTCATGCTTGCTCTTAGTGAATTAGAATGGAGGAGGGAAAAAAAAATCTGTAAGCTCCAAGGCACTACACAAAACAGATTAAACCAGCTAGCAAATCAAACTAAGAAAGAGACTCATTGATGTGAATGCTTAATCTGCAACGGGGACACACAGCCACTAGACAGGCTCTGTGGGTGTACGGTAAACCCTTTTGTTGGAAGACAAAAAGCAACGGACAAAGGCATTTTACAACCTCCTTAGGAGTAGCAGACACGGTACTGAATCGCTGGCCAAGTCAACATGGCTGTCGAAGGAAAATGTGCGTCTGCGGCACTACAGACTGTGTCTGCTCTGAGTGCCACAGATGCCATCGCTATGACAGTCCTTCCAGGGCACGTTGGTGATTCTGTTTTGGCAGTTTGTTTTTAAATTCGCGATGCAGAATGGAGAGTGCCAGAGAGAAATGATCTTAAAATAACACAAGTGTGAATGACTCTTTCAAACCCACAGAGCAATCTGTTACATGCAAACCCTTCTGATTTCGTGCCACAACTTCAAAATCCAGACAATAAGCAGATAGTAATCCTGTCTAGTTTGCAGTAATATGTCCCAGTATTCCTGAAGTACCAGCGTGCAGCTAACTTACGACCACATGAGACCAGCTACCGCTGCTAAGTAACCCATCAGAAATGTGCTCGTTAATTCAGTCATGAATTCAAAGCCTCATCCTCCACAATCACATTCCCAATTCTGTCACATGCTTGCTGTGTGACTTTGGACCAGTGACAACATCTCTGAGCTTTAATCACTTCATATGTAAAATCAACAGAAGTTATTTGAGAGGGAAAAAAAAAATGCAACAAGGTTTTGCAAACCCTAAACTACTATGCCACGCCCAGAGGGTTCAGTGACCATGATTCCACTTGGTCCCCATCCCCTCACCAAAAAGAAGAAATTGATCTGTCCTTGAAGCAGAGAGATCAACTCTCTGCTACTCCGACACCCTTGTACCTTGTTTTATCCGGTATCATCCATGTAAATATCTCCTTTCTCCTCACCCCCTTTTTAGAGTAAGGACCATCTCTTTCCTATCCTGGTCCCTCACTGCACCTAGCCTGGTGTCTGTGCACATCAGGTGCTCCAAAATTATTTCAACTCATTAATTTGTGAATCATTTTGAGGGGAAATGTAAGAAAGAAGTGAGAAAGTAAGTACTAAGTCCAAATACATCTTTTGAAGGAAATGGGTAGCTCAATTAATTCGCTCGTTTTATTACAGCCACAAAACGGAATTTACATTAACTGAGACCTTTAAAAAATAGTCTCCTACGTTTTTAGAATTAGGCTTGAAGTTATAATGTGTTAGTCATTTTATACTGAATCCAGCATCCAAAGTAAAATATGACAAACATATCTATACGAGATAGTCTTTTGTAAAGTAAATGAAACTGAAGTCACCTTTCTGTCTGATTCTAGTTGGGTATCAGATCCCCTAGGTTGCTACTCTTTCCTTAAACAAGCCCCAAAACATCATTACTTCAAACGATGCACTTTACAATCCTTCAAGCAAAAATACCCCTTTCGACACGTAATTATTTTAGTATCTCACAGCACACTCATCAAAAGATACTGTTTTTTCAAGGCATTTGTTTTTCCTGTCAAATTTTCAGAGCAATTCCAAGGAAGGGGTATGCATATTTTCCCAAAATCGCAGAAGAAAAATTCCAGTAATTATTTGTACAGCATCAGTTTTTCTTGTAACTACTGTCTCAACAACCCCCCGAGCTTGACGTCAGGCTGACTTACAAGTATTGCTGTAAGCGCTCAGATCGCTGTGGGTGCTGCCAATCGAGGGTGTGCTTCCTGTCCTCCGCAGAGCAGGACTTTTCATAGAGGCTTTGGATTTCGGAAGTGGTCGAGGCAAATTCACCCAGGACGGCTGTGCAGTTTTCAAGGATGCAGGTTTTCCTTGGGGGTTTGAAAAAAAAAAGAAGTAGAAGAAATTTCCATTGCTATTCATCTTGAAAGCTGGCACTTTAAGCTTGTGAACTCAAACTTTTGCACTAACACCGGAGTTGAGCAGAAATGCAAAATGAATATTCAGAATCATGTAACTTCAGATCAAAGGCGAAAGCTTCACAGACTTATTTATTTTTGATAATTGAGAGGCATAAGAGCAGAGATTAGGAGGCAATTGGGATACAAGAAGTGTGGCTGTAACCCTGTAACCTAAAGTAATTAACTCACAAATCTCTCAAGTGAGAAAATAGATCAGAAAAATCATTTGAGAAAGCAGCTCATGGCAAAGCTGAAATCAAACAACCAACAAATTTATATGACCCCCTCATACTGTTGACTAATAAAAAAATTGGTGCATGTACAGAACTAGGCTACCATGTAAAAAGTAAGTGAAAACGTAAAAACCACCAAATCAGGAAGAAAAATTCAATAACAAAAAGTTCGTTTGAAAAATGCCTAATGCCTAACACCAGGTGGTGCTATATTAATATTCTTTCTTCATCTCAATCTTTTCCTCTTTACTCCCCACAGTTTATTTGGCAGACTTAAATGGTCTTCAGATTTCTAATTCTTTCTTGCAGCAAAAGTATTTCCACTCATCAGTGAAATATACATGCTTCCTTCCTATCCTCTGACCCGTGTGAAACCAGACTATCCTGATGCTCACACCTGCCACCCCGGCAAAGAAGGGGCACTTGCCAAGTTCAATCCTTTGCTCACAATTCCTCACATTCATTCTCTTGGAGAGTCTAGTTTATTTACTTTAACCACACAGATGATTCCCACATTCTCACTCGTGGCTTCGTCTTCCTTCTGAACTCCAATGCCACCCAAGTTTCAAATTCCTTGTTGAGTGTTTCAACTTGGACTGATGCTCTCCTACCTACTGATGCTCAGTACAGCTCCATTTCTTTTCTTTTTTCCAGCCTCAAAACACTGAAATCATCTCTTCTTCCCACATCCTCATATAATCTAGCACCAGGTCCCTCAATGCTACTAGTGCCATATAAATAAATAGCAAGAGTTGAAAAGAGACTTTTGATGAAAACAATATCGTCACATATGACTAAGGACACAATAGCGAGTCAAGTGATGCTGCCGGAAAGCAATGCTCACGGCTTTGTCCTAGCTATTTCACTTACAAAAATTTCATCTTAATAGAAGAAAAAAGGGCTGGGCATGGTGGCTCACACCTGTAATCCCAGCACTTTGGGAGGCCAAGGCTGGAAGGTTGCTTCAGGCCAGGAGTTTGAGACCAGCCTTGGAGACCTCATCTCTACAAATAGTTTTTAAAAATCAACCAGATGTGGTGGCACAAGCTTATAGTCCCACCTACTCAGGGGCCTAAGGTGGGAGGATAACTTGGGCCCAGGAGTTCGAGGTTACGGTGAGCTATGATCAGGCCACTGTACTCCAGCCTGGGTGACAGCAAAACCCTCTCTCTCAAAAAAAAAAAAAAAAATAGATAAAAAAGAGTTCAAGCTCCTTAGGTCTGGCATTTGAAGTGACCACACTAAGGCTCTCCCCGCCAACTCCTGTACTGCCCTTTGACATCAGCGTACACTCTGCCTCAATCATCCTAGTTTTCTGACACCAGGGCATACCATGTGCTATCCGACTTCACTAGGCATATCATTTCTTTTCAAAGAGTTCTTCCTCCTCTCAATCCAAGTCCTATGAATCCTTATTTACCTCCCTATATGCTGCCTAAACAACTGTGTTAGCCTCCTAAAGGCCTGTCCTTCCATCCCTTGCAACTCCATCACGCTGACTTCCTGAACAATAAAATTAAGGTCGGGACTCCATCTAAAATTTGGGATTCCCCATTATCTACAGGATGGTGATCTTATTTTCAAGCCTCTTAATTAACATTTAATTTAAAGGCATAAAAAAACAGTCCCAGGGATGACTCCAGCCAACTTCTCCCTTACGCCATGTCCCCACCCCTCGATGCCCACACAGTTGCTTCTCTCCAGTCTGCTTCACTCTGTTCTCTGGTCGGTGCCCCTATCCTCGTGACTGAGGCAGCCTCCTTGCCGTCCAGTCCCCTATTTCCACCCAGGGAACACAAAGTCAGCTCATGCTTGTCTTCTAAACCCTGGCTACTCATCAGCAGCTCCACCCTAGATCTCCTGAATCACCATCTGCATTTTAACATGATTGCCAGGTGACTAAAATACACATTAAGTTTCAGAAGCACCGTTGAGAGTTGCAACCTCTCTGTGCCCCTCTCCTGCCCGGGCACCCTCATCTGTGTACAGTGGGCTACACCTTCCTTTCCGCTCATGCCCCATGTGCTACTATCACACCATCTGCTTCCCTATGTCTCCCGGGCTGGTCTCTAGGGTCCCTGCAAACAGGAAGGGCACCTGATTTGATTCTCTCCCTTAGGAACTGGCCAAGTATCTGGCATGGAGTAAGACTTAGTGCATGTTTGCTGAACGGATTAGTTTCTTTTAATTCCAAGGATAAATGACAAATTTTTATGTCTTTTCTCATCTACAGTGAGGCGCTAAGCACTAATGAACCCATTTTCACAAGCTTATTTGTCTCTTCCATCTACTAACTACATAGAGACTTTCTTCTTTGTAGCCCTTACAAAATTAGCAAATATTAGATAGCAATAATTTATTTATATTTAGCCACCCATTTTACTTGCTTTAGGGGTTTGGTGAAACAGATTTTTAGATTATCAATCTACCAAGTTGCTGCCTCTTCAGCATAACATTCTAATGAGTCATCAGCATCAGACATCAGGAGCAAGGTTGGGCAAGTAACAGATCAAAACTACTGGGCCACAATGTCGTCAAGGCTCAGTAAGTTTTGAAAACTGGCTTATTATTCAGAAAACCATGCTTCCTGGCATCGTTTCTGAAAGCATCGTAGGTTTGCAGACATTTCTGAGTGTGCCTAGGAATTACTTCAGAAGCCCTGTGCCCTCTCTGATTGCAACGTACGGCCTGAATAAGTCCAAATATCACTCCCCTGACCTGCCCCATCCCATTTTCACAGGTCTCACTGTCACCCCCCATCCAGCCCCACCCCCTTCCACCTAAGGACAACTTGTCCTCACCAAAGTTGTCCCCATTCCACCATTTCTCCTGATTAGTGAGTGCTGAGCATACTAAACAATGCCTCTTTCTCCAAAAGATTAGCCCCTTTGATACCGAGAATAATCCTAACAGTGTGTTACTACTCCTATCCCCGTTTATAGATGAGCAAACTACTTAGGTGGATAGATGGCTTACTTGGGTCACATAACCAACCAGTGACAGTGAGGCCTAGAATTCCGGTGCCCGCCGACCAGCCCGATGTCCCCTGTGCCACAGAATAGAAGCATCGCAGTTAAAGAAAGTAGCACTGGGCTTGGAGGCAGACCGGTTCTACCTCTTACTAGGTGGGAGCTCCTGCAGTGGAATGGTAAAAATAGTGGGGATATAACAAGGCATTTAATCGTTTCACCAACAGGCCTAATGTTTAACTTCACAATAAAGTTGGCCTAAAGTAGTTACGATTGGATTTCAAGCAGTAAAGCAGACACATCACAAGCAATATTAAAAGTAAGCTATGGCAATATTGGACCAATTGAGAGACTGCAAGTAACCCATGCACTAAACTCTTAAACAGTGAAATCAATACAGGACTTCACTGACTTACAGTTCTGAAAAGGTGACATTTACCAGTTCACGTCACGTGGTGTAACTTATCCCACATGTTAAAGATAAAGATTTAACATCTACTTGCAGAACTATTACTGACCTTAGTGGTAACATTCTAAGCTCATGCACTTACAGCACAGACTTACATACGGTCAACAGATTTGTTGTTTTGATTCCATAACTATAACCATCATCTGCCTAGGGGAAATCTGGAAGGAATAACATTTGCACTCTGCCACAGATTGTAACACAGAGTTGAAACAAACCTTCATTAATCAATTTACTAAAACCACCACCTTGGAAAACCTGATTAAGCGTACTGTATTCGAGCCAAAATTATCAGTAAACAATGCCTTGCAAAACTAAAATTCCAATGGAAATACTTATTAAGTGAAAAAAAAAAAAAGGACAATGTTAATACTATCCTATTTTATAGAAACAGCAGAGTAGAATGGCGGCTTGCCCAGGGCTGATGGGGAGAGGGAAATGGGGAATTATTCAACAGGTATAAAGTTCCAGTTATGGAAGATAAGTTCTAGAGATGTGCTGTACAACAGAATTTCTATTTTTAACAATACTGCATTGTGCACTTAAACATCTGTTAAAAGGGTCGATCTCAGGTGTTCTTACAAAAAAAAAGAAGAAGGAGAAACAGGACTTGGAGGGAACAGTGGCAGCTACGAGAGGCGGGAATTGAATGAACGGGACCAAATTATAAATCAATAGTCACGGAGTAACGATCACACTGGGTTGAGAAAAACTCAGAATTGGGTCAAGTAGGCTGAGGGTTCAAACCCCAAAATAAAATGATAGAATTAAGTTGCATTTTTGCATCCCCTGCAAAAAGAAAAAAACATCGTATTTTTTTTTAAGTTTAGACATACCTACGTATTGACCAAGTGCAGAAGGCTACACCAAAAGTTTATGAGACTATCACGGGGTATAGCACAGAGGGACACGGAGGAAAAGAGAAAGAGGCAAGAGCGAGCAATTTTCCCTTCGTGCTTTATTAACCCACATTACTTCTCTTTGTACAAGGAGAATATTTTTATAAAAACTAATATTATAAAGCCAATGGGGTCTAACTTAACTAGACAAAAGACACTTAAAATAGATACAGAAATCAAGACAGGATAAATTGGGTCAATATTTAAAGTAAGTAGATTCTAATATTTTCATTCCTCGTCATAAGCATTAGCTAGTCTTCAATCATTTTCATTTCACTAAGAAAAAATAAACAAGCCAATGCCTTCATTGATGCTTATATATGGCTATTATGAAAACTAGTCACTTTACCCCTATGGTGCTTCAGGGCACCATGATGGGAATGTTTGCTAGGACTGGAAATTGAAGCCAAAGAATGAACTCCTGCATGGTACGCCTTTGCTCTGACTCTCATATGAAATGATTCACCCTCCAGGAGACAGTTCCCAGGGCCTTCCCAGGGTGTGCAGTGTCATCTCCCTCCTGTAAGGAAAGGCCTAGGAAAGGACGTGGGTCCCATCCTGCTCGGGAAACACCCTCAACGCAGTCAGAGCCATTTCCAGAGCCACAGAAACACCTACCAGTCAAATGTCTCATCTCTGACTGGTCAGCTAGACACAAATGAACTCAGCTTTAATGTATTTTTCATGAGACATTAATTCAGCATTAAAAAAAAAAAAAACTTCCCATTCCATACATTTGATAACATTTATGGGTTTTGAAGATGAGTTTTCAATTAGTTAACAACAAAAAAACCCACACTGACCACTTACTACCTGTATTAGAAGACATAAATCATCTTAATGAAAACGTGGACAATCCATTCACACAGAGGGGTGCGTTACCCACGGATTTACTTGCTTACTTTAGCAGGGTAACTGCAGGTGATCACAAAGCTCGAATGAGTACAGTGCTAGAAACACCTGACATCTTATCGTAGAAATCACTACCAGCTGTTTTCAGTAAAAACGGCAAACTACTAGAAAAGACATTGTGTCGCACCATTGTAAGATACGTTGTCCGTAGTTTACACTGCTTAATAGGAACAGCGTCATGAGGAAGAAAAAGAAAATGATGTGAGATGGCACTGAACCCAGGCTAAGAACTTTAGACCTTAATTGCTGGGGTGGGTACGGCGGGAGGATGGGGCGGGGCATGCAGCTTTCTCAGCATCTGCACAGAACTTGACCATGTGCAGAACTGAAAAATCTGAAATTGGGGAAACAAGTTAGGAGCCTAGTGCACCTCCCAGGGCAGGAGGAGTGAGAATTTTAACTAGACAATGAAAAGCAGATTACCGAGGTCAATTTGTAACACATACCATCACAAACAATTAACTACTAGAGTCAGAAAGACAAAGGCACAGTTAAAATGCAAAATATGAGAATATGTTTACAGCTATAATTATAACTTGGCCTCTTTAAATGCAACTACACAGAGAAAGTTACCTTCAGAATAATTATAGTATCTACAGTAACTAGGAATTATTATAAAAATCAAAGTAAATCTAAAAATGATAAAAAAGCTAATGTTACGAAAGAAAGAAATCATACATACTCAGAACCATCACTGCAGATTCACTTCCAATTAACCCTAAAGAACCAAATTCTCTTAACACTAATTAATGTACGTGTTTTAAGAATTTAGCTTCAATGGTAGAGTATATAAATGTAACTTTAATAAACCTGATAGGCTGCTTACAAAATAAATACTATACAAACATCAACATCTTTCCTATGTACCAGGAAAAACTAGAAATTCTTTAGCAACAAAAATAAGTCACACGTACAGACATATGCACACACAGCGTTTCTACGAATAAATTTATCAAAAAAGTGCTAGTCTGGTGTGAAAATTACAAAAATCAGGAAAATAAAAGATAAAGTGTACACACATGTTAATTCTTCCCTGAATTAATATTTTAATTGAATGCTATTTCATCTAAACCCACATGTGACTGCTTTTAAAGGAGGATTTTGGAGAATTTTTTTTTTAAACTTTGTATTACTCTCTTTCCCAGTAATGCAAGTGTGCTCAAAAACGAAAAAAAAAAAAAAAGTAAATTACTCTAGAATTAAGACAGAAATACCTGAAAAAATTCCAGAGCAGAAAAATGAGACAACTCAACAACAAAAAACCAAACAACCCAATTAAAAATGAGCAAGGGACTTGAACAGACATTTCCCCAAAGAAGATACACAAACGGCCAACAGGCACATGTGCAGACGCCCAACATCACTAGTCATTAGGGAAATGCAAATCAAAACTACGAGATACCACTTCGCACCCACCAGGATGGCTATTACAAAAAATAAAAACAAAAAAAAAAAAGAACAAGTGTTGGCAAGGACGTGGAGAAACTGGAACTCTTGTGCATTGCTGGTGTCAATATAAAATGGTGCAACCACTGCAGAAAACAGTATGATGGTTTCTCAAAAACTTAAAGAGAATTGCCCTATGACCCGGCAACTGCATGTCTAGGTATAGACCCAAAAGAAGTGAAAGTAGAGACTCAAACAGGTATCTGTACAGCAGCACTATTCACAATAGCCAAAATGTGGAACCAACCCAAGCGCTCACAAGCAGATGAGTGAATATACAAAAGGTGGTACCTACATGGTAACTATTATTCAGCCTTAAAAAGGAAATTTGACACATGCTACAATGGAGATGAACCTTGAAGACATGACGCTAAGTGAAATGAGCCAGTCACAAACACACAAATATAGTATGATTCCCCTTACGTAATTCCTAGAGTAGTGAAATTCATACAGACAGAAAGTAGAATGGTGGATGCCAGGGTCTGGGAGTCACTAATGGGAGTCAGCGTTTAATGGATACAGAATTTCAACTGTGCAAGACAAGAAAGTTCCGGAGACAGATGGTGCTGACGACTGCACAACAACGCCACGTAAAGTGACAAGTTCTATGCAATGTATGTTTTGCCACAATTTTTACAAGTTTAAAAAATATGAGGGACTCGTGCAACTAGGTGGTATGGGATATCATGAAATAATAAAACAGTTTACTACTGGAATAAAGCCGTACTGGCAAATTAATAAAGTGGTATATAAATCTTAGAGATGTAAAAATTCAGCACAGGACAAGGGAGATAATTTAAATCAGTAAAAACGTACTTATTTGTGGCATTAAGATCTTTGAATTTTAAAAAATTAAAATTTGAGGAGTGTGGTGCAGTGGTTAAAAATCTGACAATCCAGAGCCAGGCCATCTAGATTCAAACCCAGCTCCACCGCACGCCGGCTGCGAGCAGGTTATTAACTTCTCTGCAATTCTATTTCCACATACGCAAGAACAGAGGTGATTAGAGAGGTACCTCCCTCACGGGTTCTCGTGAGAATTAAATGAGTTCATAATTTTAAAATGCACCTGCCACGTAGTACCGTATAAAAACTAGTAGCTACTGGCTCACACCATCCACCAAACTAAATGGGATTAAAAAGTAAAGCATTCAAAATAAAACCGTAAAAAAACAATAATTAAACATAGGTCCGTGCTCTGCTTGGGTAAGGCAAGCCTTATCACGCATAAAAACACAGGAAAAATTAAACCTACGCTTGTAGCTGTGACTTGGGAGGCGCAAAGGTAACATATGCAACCTTAGTGCGAACCCCCGTAACATTCTGAAACTTTAAAAATAGGAAAAATTAAAGGAAACAATGTATTTAACATTGAAAAAGGTTAGAAATCACCATACACCAAATAAAAAGACACACATATAAAATAAAATGAAGGATAAATGAAAACGCAAGGTAGCAAATCAACAAAAAATCCTGCGCTCCGAAATGTAAGTGAGTGAAAGCTCTAAATGAGAAATAATCAGTAGAATGTTTTTTTTAAAGAAATCTGACCGTGCTGTGTCTAACAACACCTTTCCTGGCTAGCTGGCTGTCATTCCCAATCCCCATCGCTCAATCCTACAGAAAGTTTTCTAAAAAACTAAATACTCGCTTGTCAACCTTTCTTGATGTTAGGGGTGACCGTGGGATCCGGTCTCTGCCAGCGGGACGTGAGGATGGCAGGGCTGGGGGGCAAGCTGCTCAACAGGACTTGTTCCCCCTGATAAACACAGAGAGGCTTGTCGGGAGAAGGACCCTACTGGGGGATGTCGTCATTCGCTTCCAGCCTTTGAACACCGTAGCAGGAGACGGTGGCACGTGGAACTCCTGGCAACCGTATTTTAACCAAAAAGTCACTGGCAAAAGCAAAATGCCGAGGGAGGCAGGAGGAGCGGAGGGACAGAAAGAGGACACTACTGGATTGCCAAACCTGGGACTGCCTGCCTCTAGGCTTCCCGACACACACATAGCCTTCCGGATAACCCGATTGATTGGGTTTTCTGTCACCTGCTGCAAATTGCATTCTTACTGTCACCGCCTCCCACCAGCAGTATCTGCTGCAGCTGGTGCCTCCTTTCTCGAAAGGCTTTTCTTCCCTGGGCTTCCAGGACTCTCGACTGACTTCTCTCCTACCTTCCTGGCTTGGTCTCCTTTGTCATTCTTCAACTCCCCAGTCCTTTCAACTTAAGAGTATGCAAGAGGTAACTCTGGAACATTCTAGGGAGTACCCCAGAAGTAACCCTGATCTTTTCTTTTCCTACACTTACCTATCTTGGTAATCTCATCCAGTCTAGGCTCCAAACAGCATCTACGAATATACGTTGCTGAAGCCCAAATTTACGTCTGTAGACCAGACTTCTCCCTATGCACTTCCGACTTGTATATCCAGCTTTCTACTCAACACATCCTCTTATATACCTATTATTCATCTCTACTTAATATCTCTGTAACTGAGTTCCTGATATCCACACTTCCCAATACTGTTTTTTCCATCATCCTTCCATGGCGCACACCAAAATGTTCACGATCATCCTTGTCTCCTCTCTTGGCTCTCGCTCCTCATCCAATCTAAGCAAACCCTGATGGCTCTACCTCCGGCACGCACCTAGCTCTGACCACGCCCCACCGCCACGAGCCAGGTCTAAGAAACCATCATCTCCTGCTGCGGTGACAGCAGTACCCCCTCGCTCATCTCCCTGTTCCCACCCTCACCCACATTTCATCTGTTCTCAGCACAGCCATGAGAGGGATCCTGTTAAAATTGAAGCCACTCAGGTTAAAGGCCAAAGTCTTTATGACGATTTTCAAGGCTATTCGTGATCTGCCTCTCCAATATCTCTCAGACCTCATCTCCTGTTTCCTTCTACCCAAGTTCAGTCTTCGCTGTTCCCAGAGCAGGTCAGCCCAGCTCCACCTGAGAGTTTTTCCATCTTGCTGTCTGTTCTAATGGGAATGGCTTTCAGCCATTCCTGACTGGCTCCTTGAGGCCTTGACTCACAGGCCACCTCCACTGGCCACACTAAAATTTCACAACCTCTCCAACCCCACTCTGTGCATTAGCAATTTTTTTTATCTCTTTTTAGCACATCTCACTATCAAACATACCTATACACTTTATTCTCCCCCACCACGGTGTAACTTTAAGGAGGGCTCATTCTGATCTTGTATTCACTGCAACACTCCAGCACTTTTGACAACTCAATCTACATTTATTCAATAAATGAGTGCCAAGCATATGTCAATTAAAATAAGATGCCATTTCGCTCATTCCTAAATAATGAGTATTTGGAAAGAGTGTTAGAAATGTCAAAAACACTGGCACGGGTTTTGGGAACATACACTCAGAGCAGGAGCACAGACTTGTATGCTGTTTCTGAAGGGCAACTTGGCAACCTGCAGCAAAAGCCTTCAAAATGCTCACGCCCTTTTGATTCCACCTAGAGGACTATAGCCAAGGAATTCAACCGACCAGTTTATGCACTTATAGACAAAGCTCTTCCATGCAGAGTTGTTTAATATACTGAAGAAAACTGGAAACAACCTCAATGTTCAAAAAAAAGCCTGATGAAATAAATCACAGCACATTCAGATGATGGGATATTATAGCCATGTAAAACCATGCTATCAAGGAGAATTTAAGAGGCTAATAAATAACATACCTTTTAAACGAAAAAGAAAACTCAATCAACTAATTAGACTCCTACTGACTGTTAGGTACGGGATTTCTGAAACAGTAGAAACCATCCCCATTAAATATATATAAACATATGTGCATGAGAACATGCAAAAAGTAGGCAAATAGTTACAAATTGTGAAATTCAAAACTACTTGGTGGTAGTAAGATTAAAGGTGCTTTTTTCCCCCATCTTACTTTTCACTTAAAATATACTTTCCAAAAAAAAAAAAAAAGGCCTTCTGGGAAGGGGGCAGTGGAAACTTCATAAACTATCCAAATTGACTGGTTAAATTCAAGATACAAGAAGGGTAGAATAAGGTTTGCCTTACTTGGTTGGGACAACGACCTCACGTTTCATTCCTGACATTGACAGACGCAGGCTCTGTCTCGGCCTCTTGTGATTACAACTCCACCCGATCCACCGTGTCCTGATAACCCAGCGGCCCTCCTCTGCATTTTCATGCCTCTGCACTGACTCTGTGCTCAATTCTACCTTCTACACCCTGAGCCCTAACTGCCTCCCCGTCCTACTTCCTAGTACACCAGCCAAGACCCGAAAAATAATTCAATGTGTATCCTTATTTCTGAGATATCAGTGGGCAAAAATAAAACAGCACCAAGGATCAACACTAAACCAAGACTGGCCCCTACCTAAGCGTGTACCTCTATTATACTCCAGAAATGCCTGTATTATAGAAACAAAGAATTTAAACAAACTTTATTTAGTGTTTGTAACCTCACCCTCTCCTGAAATCCTACAGCTTTTTTTTTTTTTTTTTGAGTACTGTAAGGATAAACGTGATGACAAAAGAACTCATCTTCTCCCATGTTTGGCTCTTAACACCCTGAGGGCAAAAACCATGTCTTACTCATCCCACATGACTTGCATAGCACACGCCTTCAAACTGTCTATTAAGTACATGAATTATCTCCCAGAACACAGAATTTCAGTAACGCTCTACATTTATATATTGCAAAATGTGATTTTAGTAGTCCACATTCTTGCGTTAGCCAAGGCGATATTATATTAGCAAGGTCTAAGAAACTGTGCTCTGTTTAACCACCTTCATTTGCTTACAATCAAGGGTAGGCTCACAGGACAAAGTCACAGCAATACGGGTGAGTCACAACAAAAACACACCAAGTCTTATGAGAGTGGCAATGGGACAGAGAAACAAGAACATCCCTCAAAGCAAGGTTCTCACAATGACTTGAACTGCACAGCAGCGCGGTGTTCACGCAATACTGCTGGTACCTGCCTCTGCAAGCATGTTCACAGACGTCTGCTGCTTCAGGTGCGGATTAAACACAAATAGCTTCCTGAGTCACAGGCCCGGGAACACGTGTCCCACAAGGGAACACTGAAAATTCAGAGTGGCATAAAGCAAAGATTTAGAGGTGTTGCAGCTTTTCCCCAACTACCACAGACAGAAGGTGAACAGAGGTCTTCGTATGTTCATCAGCAAATTTTTTTTTTTTTTTTACCACCTGGCGCTCATGCCGGGAATTCCTAACGAGAACAGAAGGGCCACAGGAGCCTCCTGGCTCTTCAGAAGTCCAGGTTCACGAGCAGAGCTCCTTTGAGCAGTGAGATCATCGAGACCTCAAAACTGAACACCATCTTAAGCTCATCTCCTTTGCTAAGGTTACAAAAATGAGTGCGTCAATAAAATCTGCGCAAGCTCACTTGGAAGGAATCACCCAACCTCATAAAAGTGAGTTGGAAAATATGACAGAGGAAGCTGTCCAGCCCATGACCCTCGACTCTTAAAACTCCAGATGTTTCTACGTCTACACGCTTCTGCGCTCCCCTCTTTATTCCAAAGATACGTTGAGTCTTCCATCACCTGGTTGCCATGGTTACCCCTGTCCCACGTATCTTTATCAGCTCTTTCCCCACAGGCTTCCTTGGCCTCTGGACACTTTCACTGTCTTAAACCTCAAACATGCACACACCCCTTTGAGAAGCTTCCAGGTCGCTGGTCTCTTCAAATCTAACATGCCCCAAACTAAACCCACCGTTCTCCTCCCGAAAACCTCTTCTTGCTACTCTAGTCCCTATTTCACTTTATGGCCCCAACCTCTGTCCAGCTATCCGAACAAGACAGCTGGGGAGACACACAGGACTATTCACCACACCAGAGCCGATCAGTCTTTCTCTAAAATATTTTAAATACGTGCTCCATTTTCTACTCCCCAAAACCTGTAGACTCTTGAAGTCTGTGCCTAGACTGTTAGAACTAATCTGCCTCACCCTTCCACTGACCCCAACACACGTTCACTCAGAGCACACTGACCCCAGCCTTAACATTCCCCAAATACACCACATGCCTTCGTAACTCAGCGCCTGCACCTCGTGGATGCCAGCGACCTTCATCCACTGACAAACTCCTGCAGGCGCATTCCAAGACCAGTTCAAATGTCACCGTCCTCCTCCAGTCTCCCTTACGACGAACCAGTCTCCATTCCAATCAAGCCGAACAACTTTTAAACACCTGTTGTGTAACAGGTACACACACTGTGCGGGGCACTGGAAAATATACAAATGACCAAAGACCTGGAGTCCTGGATTCCAGGGGTCTCCCAGTTTCTCAGGAAACAAGAGAGATGTAAGAAAATAACTACCGTGCAACATAGGAAATGCAAAGCGTCACCGAGGCCGGGACAGCTGACCTGGGATGTGAAGACGGAAGAGGTTGTGTTGTCACGATTTGCTTAGACACCTTTCCCCCATCACCTTCCCACTACTGAGCTCCTTAAGTGGGCACATTTGCTTGGTCGTGTTCAGATTCTCAGAGTCTGGGCGGCTTCCCAGCACACAGCAGGTGCTCTAAATACTTCTTGAAAGGGTAAATAAGAGAGACTGCATCGTGACATATTAAGCAGACTCGATGAGTCATCTCATAAAGCCACGTATTCCAGAATTACTGCTAAGTGAGAAGTGCGTGAAATGCCTGGAAAAGATCAAGGATTTACCGTGACGACGTTAATGGGAAAGAAGAGAGAAGACGCTTGCCTGCCAGGTACCGAGGTGGCCCTCCCAGGTCTGGCCTCACCTGGGCACCTTTGCACCGGCTGTGCCCTTTGCCCGGAAAGCCCTCCCTCCTGACATCGGACGTCTCCCTCCTTCCCTCTGGTGTTCGCTCCAGTGTCACCCTCTCTGTGAGGCCTTTTTGGACCACTCTGTTTACAACTCTAACTCCTTTCACTGTTTTATTTCTCTCCTCAGCACTTATCATCATCCTAACACGCTAAAATTTCACTTAGTTGATCCTCTGACTCCATTAGGATTTAAGGTCCCTACGGGCAGGAATTTGTCCCTTTAGTGCGCTTTGTCATTCCTTAGCACTTAGAACAGTTTCCACCCCACCCCACAAAGGTACTGGCAACGGTTAACACATGCACGCTCCGATGAAGAGTTTATTCATGCCCGTGGAGGAAGGAGCGAGTGTCGAGGCCACCGCGGGCATGTGAAGGGCGAGGGAGGCTCACGGGGTCTGGGCCAGGCTGTCTGGCCGCCTCCCGTCTCCAACGCTCACCCCACTGTGTAACTGCAGGCGAGTTGCTGAAGCTTCCCAAGCCTCAGCTTTCTCCTCTGTAGACTGGGGATAAGCATAGTATCCACACCTCAGAATCGGTGAGAATTAAATGAGATCACGCATTTAAGAGAATTTAGCACAGTGCACAGGCACCTCACACGCACTCAGAACATGCGAGCTACTGTCACTGTTTTTATGGAAAGAAATTCCCTGAGACACATTATTTAAAAAGCTTTCCAATTACATATAAATACAGAACCATCCATGAGCAACACATTGCAGTTAGCTTTTAGAATAACTTACTGGATGATCATTTCTGGTTTTTAATCATTCATTTCTGTTAATGCAAGTGTGTGAAAAAATTTCCCATACTGTTGCTTACTGCCTAAAAAAAGCTTAAGGGATATGAAAGTAATTTGAATAAGATTGTAAGTTCCCTTTAATAAATAAATGAAAAACAACCAGTTTACACAAACCACGAAGGAAACAACGTAGCAAGAAAGAAGAGAAAGCTATAAGGAAGGGCAAGCTGTTGCAAGTCTGGGATGCACTACTATCTTGAAAGGAATTTACTTTATTAACCCATAATAAACTGAATTAAAACAAAGGTTCGCCCTTTTGAAACATTACTTCGCTTTCTCTAAAGACAACTAAAAAACCATCTCTTTCACAAAGCCTTTCTTCACCGGACCCACCCCTGGACATTCTTCACGTCGGGGGGGCCTTTCCCACATCCCTTACACCCACCCTTTCTTGGGGCTCCGTGGTTGCTGCATAAACACGCATTCACCCTCCTCAGGCAGGTTAAAGGATCCCACAGGGCAGGGAGGTGTGTTCTGTGCTCTTTCTGGAATCCTACCTGGCTCGGGCTGGCCACTGAAGGGCAACTGCTTGTCTGTCCCGAGACACACATCCATTTATCATTTAAAACTTGGTAAGCACTGGCACAGCCTCCAGAAGAGCGTGACAGGTGGTCTCTGAAGACGCCAGGGTCAATCATCGAGTACTTACTGACCAGTTATTTGTTCAACAGCATTAGTTTTCAAAACCATGTAGAATCATTTATATCACAGTAAGTTGATCCTGAGCTTTAAGGCAAGGGCCTAAAAGAAGAGTGCCAGCTCCTTAAGCACTCAGCTGAGCACAAGAATGTTAAGTTTCTCAAAACTCAGGTCACGGCCGGGCGTGGTGGCTCACGCCTGTAATCCTGGCACTCTGGGATTATGAGGTGGGAGGATCACCTGAGGTCAGGAGTTCGAGACCAGCCTCATCAAGAGCGAGATCCCATCTCTACTAAAAACAGAAAAAATTAGCTGGGAACGGTGGCGCATGCCTTTAGTCCCAGCTATTCAGGAGGCTGAGGCAGGAGGATCGCTTGAGCCCAGGAGTTTGAGGTTGCTGTGAGCTAGGCACCATGGCACTCTAGCCCGGACAACAGAACAAGACTTTGTCTCAAAAAAACAAAAAATCCTCATGGTCATACTAATAGCATTTCCAGAGAGTGATAAATGAGGGTTATGAGCATGGACTCCAGAGCCCTACTACCTGGTCTGAATGCCACCTCTGTCCCTCTCCAGGTGCATAACTTTGGATAAGTTATTTAACTTTTTCTGTGATCGTTTCCTCACCTACAAAACGGGGGTCGGCCTCACAAAGTTTCTGTGAGAATTAAACGAATGTAGGGGTGAAATTATTAACATGGAGCCTGGAGCTTGGTATGCATTTCACAGTGTGAGCTACTATCATTCATGTTATAATAACTATTATTAGAAATAATTTTCATCACTATCTCACCTTATTTGAGTGCAATAAAAAAAAATACACACTCCTGAGAAACAAAGGTACTTTAGAATTTGGTTTGTTATCATCTCTTATAACCAGGTTGCATATAAATTTCCACATTTGACATGTAAAATGAACAGCTCCATTGGGTTTTATTGTAATTCTTTTTCATACTCGTTTTAAAACTTCAAAAAAAAAATGGCTATTTCAACTCTAGGTCTGGTTTTCCACTTAGCTTTCTGAAAAGATTTACTGAAAACCCCAAACTGGCTGGAACATTCCTGCCGCTTACCTTTCAGTAGAGCAACTTTGTATGAGCACAGTGGATATCCATTTGGTTTCAGTTTTCTAATACACAAACACTTCATTGTACAATAAATGGCAACAAGCTTGCAATGATCTAAAGGCACATTGTTTTGCTCCTTGATTTTTCTGTTCTACTTTTAACCCTGTGATGATTAAGTTTCTTGTCCCCCACAACAAACACCTCTCAATTTATCGTGAGCACCCAAACAAGTCAGTTGCTATTAATTTTTTTTTTTTTAAACAGAATATGGCATAATCAGGTTAGTCTTTTTAGTCTGCTTGGGCTGCCGTAACAAATACCAGATGAGACAGCTTAAACAGAAAATATTTTCACACAGTTCTGGAGGCTGGGAAGTCCAAGATCACAGTGCCAGCCAACGTGCTTCCTAGCGAGGGCCCTCCTCCAGGCTTGTGAACCTCCTCCCTGTGTCTCAATGGCAGAGAGAGAGCTCTGAGGGCTCCTCCTCTTCTTATAAGGGCACCAACTCTATAGGATCAGGGTCCCACCCTTAGGACCTCACGTCAACTTTATCATCTCCTCACAAGCCCTATCTCCAATTACAGTCACACTGGGGTTAGGGCTTTAACATATGAATTTAAGAGGACACAAACTTTAAGCCCATAAAAGTCTTCTAACCATTCAACTATAAAACTCAGGTTCAAATCCATAACTTGTTGCATTAAAATTTTCCATTCATACAGGGAAAACCACCGGGTAGTTTTTACAATATAGTTTTTAACGCAGACTGAAAAAATCTGAACGCATAACTCAGTTACCAAGCTCAGGGACACAGGATAATTAAAGCTCAAAAACAACTTTCCCTGTCTTAAGACTAAACAGATCCACTTTTCTAAGACATGACAGTATGTAACACATAGTAAAAGCACTCAAAAAATGCTTCACCGTTTAGTGGGACTGATCACAAGAATTCTGTCTTTTATAATGTACCCTGGTTTTGGCCTAATTTCTTAAAAGTATGTGCACTTAGGTTTTCTGGAGATGCAAGCATTGTGTGGAATCTAGATTCAGACCAGAAGTAGCCATTGCTCAGAAAGTTAGCTGAGCTCCAAACTGTCCCCAGAAAGATAAGGACTACAAAAGCTCACAGGGCTTAGAGTTGCAAACTCTCTTGTTTTCCAGATGTGAAAGACTGAAGTCCAGGGAGAGTACATGACTTCAGGCTGCTCACTGGTACCAGGGATGTACTAAAACACAGGGCTTCTGACGACAGGCCAGGGTGCCAGTAGCCACGCTCCAGTGTCACCAAGCCAAGGTGCTGCTCACATCCAAGGAGAGGGGCGCTCCCCCATCCTCTGGCAAACACCATGAGCCTTGTCCGGCAGCAACGCTAAGAACCAGAGCTTTGATCTCCCCCTCGTGCCTCAACCTCCCCTACTGTGGCAATATCCAAAATAAAAACCGCTATTTTTGCGAATGTCCTTCAGCTTCTCTTTGCTTTTTCTCCCAAAGGATGGACACTCTAAGCTAATGAATTCCTCTTTCCCACTTAGCTCCCCTGGGGATGGAAATGGCAACATGCTGCTCATCCCATTCCTTGCACGTGGACCTCTTCCCCGGGCCTGCGTCCCAAAACCCCACGAGCATGGGCTAGGCTCAAGTCTCCATAAACAGCCCTGAAAATGCTTCTGTGAGTTACAGGCTTCTCACACTAGGCCCTTCATGATAGGGTTGGAAAATAAAAACCTAAAAATAACTGAATTGTAGAGTGGTAGAGAGAGCTTCTGGGATTTGGTTAGTTTTGTTAGTTTCTATAAAAACATTCTCACCAAAAAAAAAAAAAAAAAAAATTTCACCTGGGTGGACACCTAACTACTCCAGAGGCACATTTTTCCAGACCACTCAAAAGTAGTCACTATTTTTATACAGGAACTTCTAAATCGTTGGACATGGCTTTCATTTGCTCAAGGCTATACCTGCAGAAACAAAGGGCGTTCCCTGAAGGGTGTTCTCCGTCACCTGGAATGGCTAGCAGGCTTTTCGTCTTAGTCTTTATCAAACTGGGACTGGCTTTTCCATTTCCTGCTCTGATTTGTAACACAAAGAAGTCCGTACATCCATCTGCCCAATTTAGTATCGGACTTCACACAGCTACTCTTGAAGCTCACAAGTTTCATCAGCCACGCCTGACGTTAAAACTACAACTTCTAAAATACAAGGCAACATTAATAAAAGTTCATATTAGAAAAAATTTAACTTTTAGTCATGTTTACATCCCTGTAAAACTGTGTCTTTCAGTAAAACGCAGAAAAAAAAACCTCATCTCTTCCAATATGGTGAGTTGCACGTTACAAATCTACTAACACTTGAGTTTTGTTAAGCACTTAACCATTTATAAAAAGTTTTGAATGATTTGTATTTACAACTACCCAATTGCATATTTATGCATGCATCCTTCTGAACAGCTTATAACTTGGTTTATGCTCACATATGTCTCCCCAACTAGCCTTTGCATTGCTCTGCGATAAGGGACACGTCTTTCTCTACCTTCTTGGCTCAGGATGCTGCTCCACAGGCGGCTACATGCTTTAGTGATAGAATGTGTTAGTCCTATAACCAAAACTGTCTTTCTAATTTCACTTTCAAATAATTCATAAACTGCTAGAAGCACAGTTGACAATTTTATTCTTACCGGAAGGGGTCACGCGTCGGATCCTCTGCGGAGACACAGCCCGATCAGAACTGAGATTTCTGCTGTCGCTGTTCCGCCTCAAACAGGAAACAGAAGGGCCCACTTTGGCCTTTGGAGTAGGTATTTTCCTCAAGCTGCAGGAGTCGGGCGTGGATATTCGTCTACTTGAGGTGGCTGTAGTTTTTGAAGCAGGACGCTGTGCAAACGACAGTCCAAATTTTAGTTCGGATCTTATTTTCTCCTTCCCATTTCCTTGCAGTGGTAGTTATGCAAAAGAAACAATTTCTGTTTAAGTGGATGTACCAGATGAGTACAGTTGTCCCTCCGTATCACGGGGGACTCCTTCCAGGACTCTGACAATACCAAAACCCACGGATGCTCAAGTCCCTGATGTAAAGTGGCATCATATTTACACATAACCTACACACATCCTCTTGTACACTCTAAATCATCTCTGGATCACTTACACCTAACCCAACACCTACACATCGCTTCATTCTCGTGGATTCAACATGGTAGTCTGCATGTGGCAAATTCAAGTTTTACCTTTCTGCAACTCTGTGGATTTTTTTTTCCTGACTATTTCCAATCCAAGGTTGGTTGAATCCATAAAACCCATGGATATACGAAGGGCTTGTGACCCCTTCTCTGGGTCCTGTTCTTTCGTACCTTTAAATGCTAGTCTTCACGGGGGCCTAAACTTGACCCTGTTCTCTTTTCTCACCCTGTACTCTCCCTACAAGATCTTATCTGCCATTTCAACAGTCACCTAGGCACCGGTGCACCCCAAATCCACGTGGACTCTTAACGTCTGTCTGCACCTCCACACTCGGCATCATTCAGGCACCTCTATTTAACAATAACAATACTATTGTTGGTTTTTACTGACATGTAGCCCTTACACTATGCAAAATGCCATCCTAAATTCTAAATCCATATATTAAGTTATTTAATCCTCATAATAATCCTATGAGGTTGATACATTTATCATACCCCACTTTACAGAAGAACATGAAGCACTTCCTAAAAATCAACTTACTTTACCCATCCATCTCAAAACCTACCTCTTCCCACATTCACAACATACCCAGGAGCCAGACTTAGACAACAAAGGCTATTTCTGGGTGTTGTTTTCTTACCTCCTCTGCCCCTCTTTGTCACCTGCCTTAACGTAAGTCACATCACTTCTCACCAGGGTTACTGAAACCCAGCATCCCCAGGATGCTTCTGGTCTCCCCAGCTTCTAGTCCATCTCCTACTCCCCTGCTAGGGCATCTCTCCAAAACTCAGACAGGATTGGACGGCTTCCCTCTGCCTTCCAGCTGAAGTCAGGTCCTCTCAACAAGGCACAAGCAAGCCCCTCCCTAACAGGGCATCCCCCTCACTCCCCCCATGGTTCTATGCTCCCAGCTTGTGCCATGCCCACTACCCGGAGTCCCCTAAATCAGGAGTATCTCCCTGTCTGTCTTCATCTTTGTACATGGCATGCCCTCTACCCCAAATACTTGCCCTGCAAGTTAGCAAGTGACTAACATGACATCTCCCCCAGAAACCTCACTGTCACCGCCCACTCCGCCTGCGGTACAGCAGGCCATTCGTATTCCCAGCTTAGTATTTTACATACCCTGCTGGTTTATTTTCTAACGTTACCCACCACACCAGGCAATACATTTGGCCGGGGGCTGTATCTTTCCTCCCTATATCCTAACAATCGCCATCAGCTAGATATATGTGGTGGGGGAAGGGGAGAGGGAGAGGAAAAGGGAAAGGGAAAGGGGAGGGGTGGGGGAGGAGGAGGGTAGGAGCGAGGGCGAGAGAGAATACAGTAGGTGCCCAATAAATGTTCCCATCCTACATGAAAGGGAGCCTGAACCTTACTCAGAGGATAAATTCCCACACCATAAACTACGATTTGCATTCTCCCTTCACATAAAGAAAAACTTGAGCTTGGTAGAGACTGACTTGCCAGAGGTCACTTCTCCAGTGGGTGATAGAACTATGGTTTGAAACTACTCCAAAATCCATGCTTGTCCTTCAGTGTGGCATACTCCCTACTATAGCCTTCTTTGTTTAATAAATCCCAAGTGTCAATTTCCAATAGAGATACATAGAGCCCTATGCTGACGGCAACTCCACTCACACAGGAGGGGAATCCACCAGTAACTCGGGAGGCCGAAACCCTAAGAGGA
>CAUYRT010027886.1:0-34041 GCA_963574885.1 Lepilemur ruficaudatus | reverse complement strand
ACAATATACAAAACTATTTTTTTTGTGTGTGACAAGGTGTCATTGTCATCCTGGCTGGAATGCAGTGGTGCGATCATAGCTCACTGCAGCCTTGAACTGTTAAGCTGGAACTATCCTCCTGCCTTAACCTCCCAAGTAGCTAGGACTACAGGCACATGCCACTATACCCAGCTAATTTTTAAATTTTTTTTTTTTTTTTTTTTTTTAGAGATGGGGTCACATTGTGTTGCCCAGGCTGGTCTTGAACTCCTGGCCACAAACAATCTTCTTGCCTCAGCTTTCTGAGTTACTAGCACTATAGGTATGAGCCTCCATGCCTGGCTCCACAATATTTTTTTTTTTTTTTTTTTTGATACAGGATCTCACTCTGTGGCCCTGGCTAGAGTGCCATGGCATCATCATAGCTCATAGCAACCTCAGACTCCGGGGCTCAAGCAATCCTCCTGCCTCATCCTCCCAAAGTGCTAGGATTATAGGCATGAGCCACTGTACCTGGCCCACAACACATTTTTTTTAAATTTTTTTTTTTTTTTTTTTGAGACAGAGTCTCACTCTGTTGCCCGGGCTAGAGTTCCGTGGTGTCATCCTAGCTCACAGC
The DNA here is from genome assembly GCA_963574885.1 of Lepilemur ruficaudatus. Classification (NCBI taxonomy): domain Eukaryota; kingdom Metazoa; phylum Chordata; class Mammalia; order Primates; family Lepilemuridae; genus Lepilemur; species Lepilemur ruficaudatus. The sequence goes on along the minus strand of CAUYRT010027886.1, from coordinate 33,443 downwards.
AATCTCAAAGTCCTGGGCTCAAGCAATCCTTCTGCCTCAGCCTCCCAAGTAGCTGGGACTACAGGCATGTGCCACCATGCCCAGCTAATTTTTTCTGTATTTTTAGTTGGCCAATTATTTTCTATTTTTAGTAGGGACAGGGTCTCGCACTTGCTCAGGCTGGTTTCAAACTCCTGACCTTGAGCGATCCACCCACCTCAGCCTCCCAGAGTGCTAGTATTACAGGCGTGAGCCACCACGCCCAGCTAACCACAACACTTTTTTAAAACCTTTTCAGGCCTTAAAAAATTATTTTTGGTAATAGCGCATGAACATTATAAATTAAAATCATGCAAAATATTTATGGTGACTATATTTAATTATTTTATTTGTTTTTGTTTGGGTTTCTTTTGGAGATGGGAGTTTTGCTATGTTGCCCAGGCTGGTCTCAAACTACTGAGCTTAAGTGATCCTCCTGCCTCAGCCTCCTGAGTAGCTGGGACTACAGGCCTGTGCCACCAACACCTGGCTGTGGTGAATATAAAGAATATTCTAAATCGTAATCTACAGGTTAACCAGAACCATTTAAAGTCCATATTCCTTAATTCAAAAAGGCCTGGGCCGCTTTCCTGGGCATTCTCTGGCTCCACAACTCAGTTTGAGGGCTTCTTACAGTCTTTGGGCAATTCCTTCTTTGGCTCTCTTGTTTGCTGCAGACTCTGCTCTCCAGTGACAGTGTCAGAAGAGGAGTCATATCTTAACCACTGTGATTCTGCTGTTATGAACGCTTGAAACAGTATTTTCTCTCTCTTGCTTCACGTGGGAAAGTTTCCAGTATGCTTTCCCTCTATCTTTTTTTTTTAAACTTTAAAAATTTTGTTTCAGGTCAGGTGTGGTGGCGCATGTCTTCCCAGCACTCTGGGAGGCCAAGGCAGTAGGATCGCTTGAGGTCAGGAGTTTGAGGTTGCAGTGAGCTATAATGATGCCACTGTACTCTAGCCCAGGCAACAGAGCAAGACTCTGTCTAAAAAAATAAAACAAAACAAAACTTAAGTTGCTATATCTCTCTTGAGAAAAACGAAAGGTTTCTGGTCTATTTGCAAGGTCATACCTATTGGCACCAAATGAATGGCATATAGTGTTCAGATAAGAAAGAGATAAGCCTCTCTATAATCATCTGAAATTCCTTTAGGCAAAAATCAATATTGCATGAGGACAGAGAGGCTCCCAAAAATCTTTAGGGCTTAGCTAAGTGACCCCTGCACTGACTGGGCTGCTGATGTCATGCTGCTAAGGTCAACACAGGAACAAGCACATGCGCTGACTTCATGACGGCAGCTAGGTGCTCTTACCTGGGTTGAGACCTTTGCTCTCCAGAATTGCCAAACAGTTGTCCTGAAACTTTTCCAGCAGCTCCACCTTCTGGGTCAGGTCCTTCAGCTCTCCCTGTTGGAGTGTCACACAGACAGATCAGGAACTGTCCCACGCCGCAGGAGTAGTTGCCTTTTCTTGGCCTTGCTCTTGGATAGCGACAGTATAAGCCTGACTTCTCTTTCTAATCTTGGACATTACAGGCTTGCTCACCACCCAAGGGCCATCTATCAGGATTCTGATGGATGGTGAAAAAGCATCACCCAGTGGCAGCTGACAACAGAGGTCTGGTAGCTCTCCTACCTGAGTTTCAGTCAACTTCTGGTGCAACTGCTTGTTGACGGCCTTTAAGAGCTGGTTCTTATCCTTGAGCTCTTCCTCTGATTTTTGCTTAGTTGGTGGTTTGTAGCTGTAATAATAGTTGTACTCATGAAGAGGTAAAGGGGTTAGGTTGTGGGCTATGGAGTTACACAGGTTTGAATCCTGGCTTTGTTACATAGTGGCATAACTTTCCTGAGGCTCTGTTTCTGCATTTCTAGAATTAGGATAATACCTACATCTCATTATTATTATGAAGAATAAAAAATACATGTAAGATTCTTAGCTCAGCCACTGACACATGGTAAACATTTAATAAACAGCCTTTAGCAACATCAGTATTAAGCCTTTTTGAAGTTCTTAGTCCTTCTTGCTAGTTTTTTTTTATTCTAGCCACTAGATAAGCAGTAATTTTTTTCCCCCTAATATGATAAAGTATCAAGCAATTGCTAGTATTTTACCTTCAAAACTTTTAAGACTGGCCCAAATAATAGATTTGGAACTAGAACCTATTTGTACAGACTTTTCAGCTTATTATTTCTGTTGTCAAGACTGCAAAACTTCCAAACTAGCCTCAAATAGAGACAGATCCTTCTCCACGATACTACCACTACTGTCACCACAGCCACCACCAGAATGTCCACCTCAATATCACTAACTGTATGCAGCCCCTCCTATCCTGAAGGCTTCACACTCCTGTTAATGGGCCATAGCTGGGATTGATTTCCAATCAGCAGCGGTCCTGGTGTGGAGCCCAAAAAGCTATTGTCTGGGACTCAAGATAACTCCACTTATGCTTGCCCTGACAATGGTTCTCACACCTAGCTGTGCCTCACGCCTGAAAATTCCACTCAGGTTTCTGCAGTGGTACCCAGGCCGAGTGATTCTGATGCACAACCAGGATTGAGACCTACCACCCTAAAACAGCAGCCAAGTTCATTTACCCCAATGCTCACCCCTTTTTGATATTCCTCCTGGTAGCAGTGTCTGCAACTTTTATCTGCCTAGAGAAGCAAAAACAAAGAAACTAATCAGAAAATCATAGTATTGTTATGTGTGCTGTGAACAGGTGGAACAAAGAGCTTGAGTTTCTGAGGAAAGAACCATAGATTATATACAAAGCAAACAGCACAGTCTTGGCAGTTCTGAGGACCCGTGCATTTTTGTTTCAGCATGGACTACTAAAAAAGGCTTATGAATAGGGAAGGGGTGCTCTTCCTGACCACCTCAGCAACCTGACAGAGCTGCTCCTGCTCAAGATGGTGCGGCTATCTCACGTCCACCTCACTCACCTGGGAACGCTGGGTGGGGACACACATAACACATCACACTGGAGCTGGACTGTGCTTGGACCAGCAACCTAGAATTACAACTAGCCCCCACTTCTCACCACTGCCACTTAGGGCTGGTGTTTCACTACAGTACTGCCATTTGTTCAGAGCAAGTGATGAGGGAAGAAAGAATTACTCTCATCCTAACACTTGCTCTGTCTCTTTAGAACAGATCAATATAGAAGGTTGTGACAAAGAGCTCAGCAATGCTGTGCTGCTATGGGCCATGGGCCACTAATCATAGTTGTTCAGGAGCCTTCTGCTCCCCCAAGCCCATTTTCTAATTCTTAGTACTGAAAAATTTCTAGCAAGGTGTTCAAATTGGATACCAATGATCTGCTCTCACCCATTCTCTCGTTTCGGTTTGGTGATTTTCATAACATCATTCTCTGAACCTCCTGAATGAAGATGTCTGGGAACATCAACTTCTTTGGACCTAACAGGTAATAGACTCTTAGAAGTGGCTCGAGTTTGTATGTCTGCAAAGGAAAATAAGAGGGTAAAATCTCAAGCAACAGGACCCGACAGTTGCAACCCTGTAACAAACAGAGCTCCATTCTAAGCTGTCATAACCTTTATTTTCATTCTGGCCAATCTCGATTTGTGAAAATTAATTCAAAAGAATAAAACTTCTAGGCTAATTGGCAATAGAAACCAAAATTCTTTAAATGTGACAGTACAGCATGTTTGAGGGTAGCCAAAAGTTCCATCAAACTGGATGGCTAGCGGGTGTAAATATGAACGTAAAGATTCATACCAGCAAAGAGCTAATAACAAAAGGCAGGGTGGAGGTTAGCAGGCAAAACATAGCTGAGTCCTTGTACCATCTTGTTAAGCTCCCCAAGCACTCTGCACACTCCTCCAAGGCAACATTCAAGCTGCTTTGAGTTTTTCACTCTTGCTCAGTTGTTTTTATAAGAACGCCTTCCTGTGTCCCCAGCGCCTAGTGGAGTAGCTGGCATATGAACCAAAGTTCAATAATCACTCGCTGAAAAAATGAAATGGTTCACAGTTTCATGGTTGTTTCACAGACCATCTCTACACTATCTCCTCTGGTCTTCTTTCCCTCTTCCATGCTGATTGCCTCTACCACCAGCCTTTTTTCTTCTTTCTTTTTTTTTTTTGAGACAGGGTCTCACTCTGTCACTCAGGCTAGAGTGCAGTGGTGTCATTACAGCTCACAGCAACCTCAAACTCCTAGGCTCAAGCAATCCACCACCTCAGCATCCCAGAGTACTAGGACTATAGGTGACAGCCACTGTGCTTGGCCCCCCCAGCCCTTTTCATTTGTTTACCCATCATTAAGTTTAGAGGTTTTCCTTTTGGCATTCTAATCGGACCTTCTTGCTAGGGCACTGCTGCACTGCAGTGCAGTGAAGAAGTCACTCTTCTTCCCCAAAGGAGAGCGTTTTCCTCTTAGCCATATGCCAGCCCCCCTCCCTGCTCCCATATACTGTCTGCCATTTACATTCCACAGCAAATTCAAGTAATTTACTTTGAAGTTGAGCGCTCTCCATCTTACCCTCACACACAGGCTTTTCTAGGCTATACTAACTTTCACTTTGTTCACTGTAAAACGGTCCCTTTAAGCTTGACCTAATTTAACAGCCATTACAATAGAATCAAGTTGAAGCGACGAGATATAAAGCACCATATCACAGAGATTAGGATTAGGACATTTCGTATTTGATAAAGAGTTTATTTTGATAACTCCAGCTGCATAAATTTGGAATGTGTTTGGTCTCTCAAGTCACCAAATTATTTCAGCTGGGCTCAATGGCTAGCATCTGTAATCCCAGCTACCCGGGAGGCTCAGGTGGGAGGATCACTTGAGCCCAGGTGTTCAAGGCTGCAGTGAGCTATGATCTGCACTCCAGCCTGGGTAACAGAGCAAGATTCCGTCTCTAAAAAATAAATCATTTCATGTACAGATTCATTTACTGGGCACCTGCATTCTCTATTTTTTATTTTCTTACCCACAAAGCAAATATTAAAAGGGCTCTTTTTTAAGTATCTGTTTGAAACAAAAGGTAATCTTAGAGGAGATTATTCTCTCAAGTATTAGTTACTAATAGTTATGAACAAATCTACCCCATGTAAAATGGAGTTAACAATAAATTGAACAATATTAACATTTCATGGACTGGAATTGATTCCAATAATTCATATTTGCCAAAACCTACAGATGGCATTGTAGGAAAAATTTAGTAGGATTTAACAAAGATGTTTCCTAAAAACGGGAGACACTAAGGAGGGGAACTGGATGGCTGGTGTCAAGGAAGGGAAAGAAACTTGTTCTTCCACTGCCTAATTTATGATTTTTAAAATATGTGCATATACTGCCTATTCAAAAAGCTGAAGCTTAAAAACAACCAACCCATGCTCAAAATCCAAAGAAAAACCTGGGAGATAGCCTAGAAATTTTAAACTGTTTCGGTTACATATGATCACAAAGCTGGGACAGGGATAGAAAGGAAAGAGATGAAAACCTCCAGCCTGGCTGGGAGAGCTAGTCACTGCTGGCTGACATAGGGGGACTGCATCTAAGGGAAAGACACAGCTGTGTGAGGAGACCTGGCTCTGGTTCATCCAGCAACGCCCAGTCCCTGCAGGTGTCAGGATCAACAATCAGGTGGTTCTGATGCAACACAAGACCAACAGAACCCTTTAAGTCTTTGGAGAAAAGCCTATTTACTTCAAGGCTCAATCCTGCCACTGCTCATCTACCAGCTGCGTGGAATCATCTGGAAAGGGATCATAAATAGCTGTTCTATAATCTCCCACAACAGTTTTCTGATGTCTGAAGCTTATTTTATGCTGTAATCTCTAGATTAGGCAGCTTGACAACCGCACACCCTATGAGATGACTTTCAGCCACAAGCAAAACAACGCAAAGCAAGATGGCACAGGAATTAAAAAATTATGCTTTTATCACATCTCTCTCTTCTCCCAAGGTTCTCAAATACTCTGGCTAGGCCTGACCCCTCTCTCCCACTTCACTCAACATTTATTGAGAATGTGCTAATGAGACACACTGTGCAGATCCCACTCCTCAAATAACTGTCCTTTCTCCTCCCTGACAACAAACACAATCCCTCAAGATAGCCCAAGAAATAAAACGGATAACTGGTTAGAAGGGGATTCCTAGTTTAATGGGAATAATACCGTGTAACAGCCAGCAACGTGAATCTAATTGATGAATGCAGCACAGATGTAGGGTAGAGGGTGCAGGGCAGGTCTAAGATCCTACCACTTGGCCCTTCCCTTGACTCCCATCATAAACCTACACACCCTGGTTCTGGTGGGGGGTGGGGTGTGGGTAGCAGGTTGTCAAAGCCGACGGAATGCCCTCCTTCTGCCCGCGACCCCCATCCCCAGCCACCGATCAGATCCTCACACTCCAGTGCCTGACCAAACCTGGCCAGTCCGCAGTGCCGGGAGTGAGAAGTGACGGGGGCGGCGTGGACACCCACCTGCGGGCAGCCCGCCGCTCGGCACAGAGGGGGGCTGCAGGCTGTACACGGTCTTAACCACACTGGTCATCGTAACGAGGCGGCACGGCTGGGCCCTGGAAGGTGCAAAGTGAATGTTACCTAGCGCTGGGCCACCGGGCACTAGCAGGTGGAGGGCCCAGGGAGAGCGCGACGAGACCGGCCCCAATTCCGGGTCGGGAAAAAGAAAATCGTCCTTCCCCAGCCCATCCTGTCCCCTCCCACATCCCGCCCAGTCCCTCGCCCCAGGAGAGCCGAACCCAGGCGCCTGCCGCTCCTGCCCGCAGTCCTGGTCGCTCTTGTTCAGAAGATGCTCAGCTTCAACCGCCGCGCCGACGACCGGGTCTGCCGCCTCCGTTTCAAACGGAAACTTCCGGTATCTGGACGGAAGCGGTTGCGGTTCGCGCTCCGTAGGCAGCCCTGCTGTACGGAAGACGGTGTCCTGGGCCGCGGCCTCGGGAGCAGCCATGCTGCACGGAAGGTTCGCGCGGGCGCGAGAGCATGCGCTCCCTACTGAAGGGCCTCGGAGCCCCCAGGTCTGGGCGGGGCAGGGGGTGGTACACTGCGCAGGCTACAGTGGAGCTAATGAGCGACCGGCGTCATGTTCCAGGCTGGGGACGCAAACGTGGCTCGTGTAGGACCCGTGTCACAATCTCCTTTATTTGGTCTGTGATTTTTAGGGGTCTGTGATTTACTTGGATGAAAACTACACGTTACAGGTGGAGAGTGACAAGTGAGGCTTGAGGAAAAGGGCCTGTGGAGTGAAATACCTAAGGCACTTACCCGCAGTCCTAACTTTGATAGCACTTATCCATATTTTAAGTAGAGATTCAAAGTTACTCCTAATAAACAGGGCGGAGTTCTCCATGACTTAATGCACTCACTCATTTCATCCAACAAATATTTATTGAGCACCCTCTCTGTGCCCAACACTAAGTGGATAGGTAGGGGTGAGGGAGAGCAGATATCAAGACTGACCTTAGCTCTGCACTCCTGGAGTTTATAATCTAGGAAACAGTGAGCAAATAATCACACATAAATATATATTTACCAATTGTGGCAAAACTATGAAGGAAAAGTACAAGATGCTATGAGAGAGAAAAGCAGGGAAACCTAGATTAAATTGGGGGCTTAGGGAAGACCTCTCTGAGGTGGTGTTTGATTAAGGAAAGATGAGGGAAAAAAAGGAGTAAGAAAAGTAAAAATAGAAAGTTAGTGCAGTGGATCACACCTGTAATCCCAGCACTTTGGGAGGCTGAGGAGGGAGGATCGCTTGAGGCTAGAAGTTCAAGACCAGCCTCAACAACATAGTAAGACCCCATCTCTACAAAAAATAAAAAAAGTAGCTGGGTGCAGTGGTGCACGCCTGTAGTCCCAGCTACTTGGGAGGCTGAGGCAGGAGGATCACATGAGCCCAGGAGTTCAAGGTTGCAGTGAGCGATGATGATGCCACTGTACTCCAGCATGGGCGACTGAGTGAGACCCTGTCTCGGGGAAAAAAAAAAAAAGGAAGAATGAGAGGGAGTTAATCCCATGAACATTGGAGTGGGGTTGGGGTGGGGGGATGCAAATTCCCAAGGCAGTAATGGACTTTTCTCCTATAAAAACTGAATGACAGGAGGAGAGGGTACAGATAAAGCTGTAGCAATAAGAAGTTAAATGGCAGAATTTGTAGGCCAAGGTGAAGAGATTAGATTTCATTGTAGATTTTACCTAAGAGTAATGGGAAGCCCCTGGAAGCAATAGCGGGAGAGTGTCTTCCAATTTATATTTTAAAAAGCTCACCTTGGGCACTCCATGGAGAATGGATTGAAGTGGGGCTAGAATGACACCAGGGAGATAGTTGGAAGGCTATTGTCATTATTCAGGTGACAGGTGATTGTGGCTTGGCCATGATGGTGGCTGTGGTAGTGGAGAGAGAGAGAAGTAGACACATTGCAGATAGCTTTTGGGGATGGAATCTCAGCACTAGAATGGATGTGGGGGAAGGAGGGGTAAGGAAGAAAAGGAGAGGAAGACATGAGGGATAACTCCCAGTCTTGAATAATTGTGTGGACAGAGTCATTATTTTGTGTTGGGGAAGACTGAATGTTCAGTTTTGAACATGGTAAACTTGAAATGCCTTTGAGACTTGTCAGTGGAGGGGTCATGTAGGCAGGTGGAAATACAAGCCTTGAACCCGGAGGAGAGTCTGGGTTGGAGATGTACTGTTAGGAGTTATTGGTATATTTAAAGCCTTGATATTAAATAAGATCATCACCAGTATGGTGGCTCATGCCTGTAATCCTAGCACTCTGGGAGCCCGAGGCAGAAAGATCATTTGAGCTCAGGAGTTCGAGACCAGCCTGAACAAGAGCGAGACCCCATCTCTGCTAGATAGAAAGGAATTAGCTGGACAACTAAAAATATATAGAAAAAATTAGCCAGGCATGGTGGTGCATGCCTGTAGTCCCAGCTACTCGGGAGGCTGAGGCAGGAGGATCGCTTGGGCCCAGCAGTTTGAGGTTGCTATGAGCTAGGTTGATGCCAGGGCACTCTAGCCTGGGCAACAGAGTGAGACTCTATCTCCAAAAGAAAAAAAAATAGATAAGATCATCAAGAGAGAACCTGTAGAGAGAGCCTCAGGGCAATGGAAAGCAACACTAACTTTAGAATTTGCAAGGATAATAAGGTGCCTCCCAAGAAACCTGATAAAGAGGTGCCAGGAGAGGTGAGAAGAAAACAACAAAAGAGTGGTGTCCCAGAGCCAAGAAAGAGGAATTGGTAAACTGCTGAAGGAAGGAGTAGGAAACTTTTTTTTTTTTAAATGACTGGGTGTGGTTCTGTCACCCAGGCTGGAGGGCAGTGACGCCATCATACTTCACTGCAGCCTTAAACTCCTCGGCTCAAGGAATCCTCCTGCTTTAGCCTCCTGAGTAGTTTTTTCATAAGTTTAAATTGTTGTAAAGGACGTACTTTCTGCCTGTTTTATATTGTGTGCTTTGTATTCATTTCTAAAATTCTTTTTTCTCTTGGTGTTTCATTTTGGATAATTTCTATTGCTATAGTCTTCAAGTTTAATACTTTTTTTCTGCAATGTCTAAACTGTTGTTAATCCCATCCAGTGATTGTTTTTTTTTAATCTCAGACATTTTAGTTTTTATCTTTAAAGTTCAAGGTGAGTATTTTAAAAATATCTTCCAATTCTCTACTTGGAACATATGGAATACAGTTATAATAACTGTTTTAATATCCTTGTGTAATTCTTACATGGCGTGAGTTCTGAGTTCTGGGTTGGTTTCAGTTGATTTTTCTCCTCGTTATGCATCATATTTTGCATGACTGGTAATTTTTTAAAGAAACAAACGAAAGTTTATTAACACGTGCATCAAGCTTGTATTCGGGAGCACTCACTGATGAGTAACTCAAAAAAGTGGTTAGAACTCATGCTTACATTGCATCTTAACAAAAGAATAATAAATTTTTAGAGAAGTGACAAGGCAAAGGAAAAGGACTTTGAGTTTCCAGACTCCATTGTGTGAAGGTAAATATGTAGGGGAAGTAATGGAAGATAATGGCTAGTTAGTAAAGTTTGTTATGTAGATGTCATTCATGCTGTCTCCAGGCTGAGAAAGGTCTAGAGTTGTCTGCAGTGATTGTGATTAACTTCTGTCCTTCCTGCTATCAAGGGATGGGAGATCCCTTCCAAATTTACGTCACACTTTTAGGCAAATAGGGAAAGAGCAAAGAGTGTTTCTTGTATCTGCTTCTTCTCAATTACCTTCAGCTCAAAATAACTCTTAGGCTAAAGGGGCATGTTTTGGGATGGCATTTTCTGCTACCTTTTATTAACTAACTCCACTAAGTTGGAAGAAAAACTTCATGCCATGCTGCTGCGCTTCATCCTTACACAGGGGTGACTGAAGGACAGTAGGGAGGAGCAACAAAGCGGAGCATTGAGTCCATTCAGTGTTGGTGGCGACAATGTTAAGCGGCCTGGAGGAGGAAGTGAAATAAGAAGGTAAGAAGATGCAGAGATTACTTGAATAGTCACAAGTTGCTAGACTGGTTTGTCACATTCTGGAAGGAGCGAGATAGCAAGATTATAAAATCAGAGATCTTATATTCCAAAGATGTTTGGGAAAGTAGCACCTGAATGAACTTGCAGAATGAAGCACACAATATATGGATCTTTGTGTGTCAATCAATGCCCGAAAGAGAACGTCCTACTGAGGAGGAAGCACTGAACATGTTACAGCCCTACCAGGTTCATTGCCCGCTGCTTAAGAGGAACCCAATACACTGAGACAGCTGGGGTTAAGCAGGGACAGAGAAAGAGCAGAAACTGGAGGAAATTCTCAAATTTGTCTCGCTGAGAATTTGGGAGAAAGGGTTTTTAGAGATTGTTTGGTGGGCAAAGAGCTAGGCAATTGGGTCTGCTAATTGGCTGGATTTGGGGCAGAACCATAGGGTGTAGAAATTGTCTTCTTTGCTGAGTCGGTTCTTGGGTGGGGGTCACAAGACCAGTGGAGTCAGTTCCTTGGTACAGGCCACTGGTCTGGGTGGGTCAGCCAATCCACTGCCTTGCAGGGTCTGGAAGATATCTCAAAAGCTGTCTTAGGTTTCACAAGGGTGATGCTATCCATGGGAGCAATGAAGAAGGCTAAGGATCTTTATAACCATAACCAGAAGCTATGTGGCTCCTGAGCAGTAAGCAATCATAGGAAAGCAAGCTGGGGAACAACGGCTGGCCTATCATAGTTCCCACCTTGTGGCCTTTATTTCATTTCATAAAGGGCAGTTTCAAATACCTGTGTGACTAGGATATGGTGATCAGCCAGCTCTGTCCTCAGCTACTCAATGAACACGATGGGCCCACGAACAGCACAGCCGTGGTAATAGACAAGGAGGCTATTTGTGACCCAACTACAATTGAGCTACCTGCTGCCAAAGGTCTAACTTGTCAGCAACAAGGACTGAATCTAAGCCCTAAATATGGTACCATACTTCAATGGGACCCACCAGTCACTTGGTTATAAGTTCATTAAATCAGATCCCTTCCACCCTGTGGAGGACAGCAATTCATGCTTTTCAGGACTGATATGTATCACAGGCTTGGGTCTGCCTTTGTTGGCCTCATGCATCAGCCACTGAGAATGCTAAATGTTTAAATCTTCTCTATATTTCTCTACCTCAGAAAATACCTTTACCGTTGCACAGACCACATTGCCTTCCAGTTTTATAACTGTGTTTCAACATACAAAACTTCTTGAGCTTCGTGACGGGAGATTCCAGGTCTTATTCTTCATGAGTTCCCCATTCCTGCTACAGGGCTGACCACCCAGCATAAGTTTTATAAATATTTGGTAAGTAAATGAATAAACAAAAAACCATACAAACATCCAAATGAGCCCATGACTGGTAATTTTTTACTGAAGACCCCAGACATTGTGAATTTGACATTTTTGGGTGCTGGGTTAATTTTGGATTCCTGTAAATATTTTTAAGCTTTGTTCTAGGATGGCAGTTACTTAAAAACGATCTGATGATACCTGTTAAGAATAGGTCTTGCTTTTGAGATTTGTTAGGTGGGACTGAGCAGTGTTTAAACTACAGCTAATGAATCCCCACTACTGAGGCAAGACCCTTGTGAGAACTGTAACCAATGCTCCATAAATTATGAGGTTTTCCAGTCTGGCTCAGGGGAACAGGAACTGTTCAGGCTCTCTGTGACTGCTTGTTTTTTTTTTTTTTTGAGACAGAGTCTCACTCTGTTGCCCAGGCTAGAGTGCCATGGTATCAGCCTAGCTCACAGCAACCTCAAACTCCTGAGCTCAAGCGATCCTCCTGCCTCAGCCTCTCAAGTAGCTGGGACTACAGGCATGTGCCACCATGCCTGGCCAATTTTTTCTATATATTTTTTAGTTGTCCAGCTGATTTCTTTCTATTTTTAGTAGAGATGGGGGTCTCACTCTTGCTCAGGCTGGTCTTGAACTCCTGAGCTCAAATGATCCTCCCACCTCGGGCTCCCAGAGTGCTAGGATTACAGGCATGAGCCACTGCACTTGGCAGCTCTCTGTGACTACTGGCTACTGTTCCCTCCCATTGTTTTGGGTGGGTCTTTCCTTGGCCTCAAGTAGTTTCCTCAGATAATTAGTCATACTCTGTTGAACCCTCAAGGGGGCACCTTTGCCAATTTCCAGAATTCTCCCTTTGTGTACCTTTCTCCTGTCCAGTACTCTATCCTGAGTACTCTAGCCACCTTGGATGCCCCAAAGTCTCAGGTGTCCCCTCAACTTGGAGTCTGCATAGCTTTGCTTGGGCTCACCCTCCCTGCAGTACATCCTGGAAACTCTCAAGCAGTAAGCTGGGTGATTGTGGGGTTCACCTCACTTGTCTCTTGTCTCTCAGGGATCACTGTCTTTTGTTGCTTGATGTCTAGTGTCTTGAAACCCATTGTATTATGGTTTTCTTTTTTCTGTTTAGTTGCTTGTTTCAGGCAGGAGGGTAAATTTGGTACTTTCTACTCCATCTTGGCTGGAAAGGGAAGTTGTATATGTATTTTAAATATATTTTTGTTCAAACCATGGAGCTGCAGATTAAAGTTATTTCATTTTTGGGAAAATGTCCTCCATATATCCTACCTGCAAAGCCAGTCCTTTCTGGCAAACTCATCAGCCAAATCAGACTGACTTTCTATCAGAAAATGTCTGATTTTGTTTTTCCATTCAAATAAGTGTGGTTAATATGTACCTGTCAACCATTGCACTTTTTGAATTTGAATTCTTATTTTGCTTTTTTTTTTTTTTAAGACAGTGTCTCACTCTGTTACTCTAGCTGGAGTGCTGTGGCATGATCATAGTTTACTGCAACCTCAAACTCCTGGGCTCAAGTCATCCTCCCACCTCAGCCTCCCAAGTAGCTGAGACTATAGGCATGCGCCACCATGCTTGACTAATTTTTCTGTTTTTCATAGAGACAGGGTATCGCTCTTGCTCAGGCTGGTCTTGAACTCCTGAGCTCAAGCAATCCTCCTGCCTCAGCCTCCCAGTGTGCTAGGATTACAGGTGTGAGCCACCACGCCTGGCCTGATTTAGAATTCTTGAATGAAAAAGGCACAAAACTGAGCCATAGGGCTGCCCACTTTGAAACTTCTCAAAGAAGCTCTGTAGGCTTTGCTTTCTCGAGGATTTCCTCAAGCAGAGCAGTCTCAAGTAATCCTTTTGTTTTTTTGCACTGCAGAGCAAGGTGCCAGAGTAGGATTCAGAATGAGGGAGGGGCGCAACTGGGAAGGTGGAGGTCAGGAGGAGAACTGCAGACCTAAGGTGGCTTCTTGGGCACATCAGTATGAGGAGAGGGAACATGAAGGAGGTGGCTCTGGAAATTGATTCCCTAGAAAGGATCTGTGTCCAGCTCCCTTGTAGGAAGTCTCCACCTCCTTGTAGGGGAGCACAAGCCCTAGTTTGGAGGCCTCTGACCCAGTATGTGAAGCCATTGGCGGAGCCATGACTGCTTCCTTCACTGTAACAGGAGGGATGGGGAGAGAAGCAGGCAGGAAGAGGAAGGTAGATAAGTTGGGGCTCTGATGCCTTGGAGGTGAGGAAATTTCTTTCTGAGGGCTTCAGTTTTCTTCTTGAAGAATGAGTTTTTCCATCCATTGAAAATGAGGGCAGGAGGATGGAGGGAATCGGATGTTTGAGGAGAGTGGAGAAAATATGAACTCGTCCTTATAAAGGATGGAAACTAGTCACCAGAATGGAAACTAGCTAGGCAGAGATGAGGGTCCACTTAAGGTGAGTGGTCATGGATTCAAATCTACATCGATCTGCTCAGCTGTGGGATTTTCTTTAGCAATACTGAAGCTCTTGTTTGTTTGATGTTTGTGTGAATTGGGTAAATTGCGGATCTTTTCCCTATGTTGAGATATAACATGAATAATCACACAGAGGCCAGATAATACAGAGAAATTTATCAAGGTCCTTCCAGGGCTCTTCTGCACAGGGTGGCTTTGGATGGCCAGACATTTACATAGCACATAGTAGCTTTCTTTTGTTCCTCATCATCCTGGTGAATTGAGTTACAACTTCTTAAGCATGAACACCAGTAGACCTCAAGTTACAGTCATCCCTATGAACAAGGGTAAGGATGGAGATGGTGCAGAATGTCTGTTTTTCCTCTTCTCAGGTAAATGGGATCTTGATGCATGGCATGGGGTACCAGCGAGCTTGCCATTGCCCCTGTGTATTATCAGAGGATGAGATAATGCCACCATAAAAGAAAAGATCATAAACTCTCTGGACAACAGATGAAGGTTGTAAAGCAGTGTATCCTCTAACCCTTCACCTGCCTCCCTGTCCTTTCATGCATTGGGAGAAGGACAGAGTAAGTTGGAGGGGGCTGGGAAGTTTGGCTTATAAATCTCTTGTGAAGTGTTCCTTTCAATATTGGCTCAAGCTGGAATATTGCCTAAATATCATAGTATGGGATATGCTATGTATCAGAAAAATCTATGATTCTGTCAGTCACATCATTTGCTGTCTAACATTGTCACTCTAAAAGTCCCCAAAGCACCACAGCCATGGAAGGTTGGGTTTTCTCACAGTAACAAACTATACCAAGTTTTATATAGATATACATATTTGTTTGTTTGTTTTGGAGATAGGGTCTCGCTCTTTTATCCAGGCTAGAGTGCAGTGATGTGATCATAGCTCACTGCAACTTCGAACTCTTGGGCTCAAGCGATCCTCCCACCTCGGCCTCCCAAAGTGCTGGGATTACAGGCATGAGCCACCATGCCCAGCCCCAAGTTATATTTTTAAGACATACAGCACACGTACTCATACTCTTCAATGTAAGTTCAAGGATTGGTGGCACAAATAGGAGAAATGACCTCACGTCCCCAGTGAGTGTTAATATAGTTCTATTTTAAAGTACCTTCATGGAAAGAAACCATTTCTTGAATTTTGCAGGGCAAACATGGATGCTTTGACTGGTTTTCACAAGCCTCACAGCATGCTTCTAAGCGACATGTGTCCAGGGCCATAACATTAATAAAGTGAACAGATCTGCTGAAACTCAAAGGATATTGAAAATGCTTTAAGTTCCACATTCCAAAGTCAGGGCTAGAGAGGCTGGCTGGATTACCCGTTGATGTGGGTTTCCTGCTGTTGGTTTGGGCCACTCTAGGTATGAGGTGATGTTTTAGATTACCGCTGGGCTCTTCCAGTCTTCTGGGCCTGGCAACATAAAGAACAAATCCAGTTGACACATCGGCTGCTATGGCTCATCTGCCTTCCTGCGGGGTTTTGTGGCCATGGCCTGCAAGAATGGGCCCCAGAAATCCCCAAATAGGGCCCATAGGTGTGCCCAACTCTCTGATGTCCTCCCACCCACCCTCCCCTCCACACTCTAACATTTCAGTGGTTGTGTTTAGGCCAAGTGTTTGAAACTCCAGGCCCAGATACCAATGTCTTCCTTTGCAAGATACAAAAGAGGGAGCAGATTCTTTTGGGTTCAGGTACCTGCTGGTCTCCTACAACATGGGGTGGAAGAGCCTAAGTGAGTTACTGAGAAGCAACTAAGATGCTGGACTCTCTTTTGGGTCAAGGCAGGACTTTTGCTCATGCTCAGAAGGAAGAGTCCCCTTGTCCTCCCCATGGCTTATTATTCCAGAAGAGACCAGGGCTCTCTCAGCCTGGCTGTGTGATAACAGAGGGACATAGGTACCAGAGAAGCCACAACCCTGATACGCAGCCATAGGCCAGAAAGGCTGAATGCTACTTGGACATGAAGAGAGAGAGGTCCCAGCAGATCCCCAGGGGACAGGTCCAAATTAGGTCCTAGGCACTCCCTCCCCTTCTCAGTGTTTATCTTCATTTACTTATCTTGCAAAGGAGCCAAGGTATCTTGTCATTCCTGCCTACTGTCTTCTGTCCCTTCCACAACTCCCATGTCTCATTTGGGTTTCTGCTGCTAATCTCATGGAGTACTTGGGGTGGGAGATGGGTCTCAATAACATAGGAACAAACCAAAACAAAAGTACCTTCCGATTTGCCTCCAGCTCTGACACCGGGTGGCCCTGGAAAAATCCCTTCCCTTTTCTGATACTCATCTGTAAAATGGCCTGGATCAGTGGTTTTCCGACCACCTTCTGTGGAGCTGCCAGGAGCCTGAGGGGTTCCCCGGGGTCCCCGAAGAGGCTGCAGTAAAAAGGGAGGCTGAGCTGACTCTGTACCCCCACACCCAGTGCCCACCAGAGTGGATACTTTTTACCTGTTTTACATATTGTGTTTCCACACAAGGGTTCTTTGAAGAAAGGGTCCTGAGACTACAGTGTTTGAAAGCTGCTAGAGGAGATGATTGCTAAGGCCCCTTCCAGTCTAAGATACTCGGTCTTCTGAAGCCCAGCTCAAGTCATTCCTCCTTCAGGAAGCCTTCCTGGTTCCCCAGTCCTGGGTACTTGAGCTCCAGCAATAATGATGAAGCCAGGCATATGGCGCCATGGGTGACCCATCCAATGCCTGCATGTATATGCATGCAGACAGCTGCATGTCAGCTGTCTCCCCAGCTAGATGAGCTCTTTGAGGGCAGTGTTTGATTTTCCTTCCACACCACCGTCCCTTTGTAATTCCATATGCAAAGTAGGTGTTCAGTGAACTTGTCAATGCTACCTAGTGTCATGAACTCTTGCATGGGATAAAACCTTCCCACCACACTCTGCTTTGGGGAGGAGGAGCCAGCCTTTGGCCTGCTGAGCAGTCTGCACAAAGACCTATCCTTAAGAAGCTGGGGACCCTGACCTGGGGAGCTGCTTCAGACTCATACACTCCCACAAAGGGCAGGTCTGAGTTCCTGCCTTAATTGGATTCCTCTCGATCTCTTCTGTCCCTCAGCACTTCTCCTGGTGGGGCCTCTCCACAGAGCATGGCCATGGCAGAGGCATGCTCCCGAAGCCTGGGGATCAGAGCAGCCAGGAGGCCCCCAGGCCTGCAGTCATCTCAGCCAGATTCCAAAGGGAAGCATGGGGAGATGGGGGGGACTCCAGGCTTTGCTCAGACTACAGCTCTCTCTGGAGATGGGGGTTTACTCAGAGATACCGGAGAAGGCATGTTGGAGGAGGGTGCTAGGGGTGAAGGACCAAGACAGCCATAGGACAGTGTCCCTGAGGCAGGTAGCCAGGAAAAGACTGGGAGTTGTGGGGGTGGAATGAGTCAAAGCTGCTCTGCTACTTGCTAGGGTAAGTCAATTAACCTTACTTAGTCTCAATGTCTTTACCTGTAAATTGGGAGCAAAAGATCCTGACCAACTGCAGGCTACCCTGTAGTGAAGTAATGAGGTTCTAAGAAGACTAAAAAGGTGCAAGGAGTTAAGGATTATTGTTTAACAGGGAGAGCACCAGAGCCTGCTTCCAAAGGGGGACTGTCCTGCAGTTTAGGAATGCTCCGAGGCTGACCATCCCTCCTTCTCCCGCGTCACTTGAGCAGCCATCTGTGCCACGCCTGGAGAATTTCTGGTTAGGCTGCTGAGTGTGAGCAGAGCAGGGCAGTTCGGGACAGAGGGCCCAGCCCAATCCTGGCCCAGAAAAGCTCCTCAAAGAGAGGGAAGTGTCCTGATGAAGAGCCCATGAAAGGGGTGAGGCTCAGGAGGCTGCAGAGATTCCTGAGGGCTCTTCTGGTCAGTGAGGTACCCTGACGGGAATCCCAAAGATGGGGTCCCTTAGTCTCACTGAACTTGTCACTTGGGATGGGGGTCAGGTCAGCCTCCCCTAATAACTGAAGCTATACATCTGGCCTTCCCCCTTTCTAGAGGAGGGGTCTTCGTTGGGACTGTGGGGCAGGCAAGCTCTCAGCAGGACACAAGCAAGTCTCCTCCAAAGACCCTCCCCACGGAATCCTCCAGATGTGAGGAGTAAGCAGCAGCCAGATCAAGGCTGGAGCATCTGGCAGGGTTCCTGCCCGGGTCTGGCCTCCCTCAGCTGCTGTAGCCCGAAGTGTGGGTACTGGGCCTGCGCAGCCAGACATCTGGCAGATCTGGCTGGCTGTTGGGCAGCATCACAGGGCTGCCATCTCCCACCCCCCCATGGCCCTTCCAGGACAAGCTGTTCTGGTGGGAGGTGGGCAATAATGGGTCGTACACCGTCTCCTTCAGCGCCAGCCACAGGGTCTCCCGCTTCCCATTCATCTGGCCCCGCTCAGGTACTGGCTGCCCAGTGTCATCCAGGTCCTCTGGGGAGGCACCCACGGAATCTGGCACACGGGCACTGGGCTCAGAAGTGCTTAGGCAGGTCTCATCGGAGACGCTCAGCCCCTCCAGGGTGCTGGCTGAGGAGCAGAGGCCATCAGGAAGCTCTGCAGCCTTGGGCTCGGGTGAGTGGGCAGGGGCTTCTGGTGAGGCCGGCAGGGGCTCAGCCTCCTGCCCTTGGGAGTCCTGCCTGGCCCGGGTTTGGGGGCTGGGGCCAGCCTGCTTATAGGGGGAGGAGGTCTGCAGGGCTGGGCACTGGCTGAAGACTGCCTGGTGGTCCAGGAAGAGCTCCCTTGGGGAGGCAGGGGTCGGCGGGGGCCGGGGGCAGCAGGGGCCATCATGCAGCTGTAGGTCCTCAGAGAGTACTGAGGGTCGGTGAGACAGCTTGCTGGTAGCTGTGCTGGTGTCAAAGCTGGGGCTCCGGCGCCGAGCCAGGGGCTGTAGCTCATATTGCTCTGAGCAGGACCCAGGCACTATCCCGATTGGCCCTAGTCGTGGGCGGCCTGCCTTCTCCCCACCAGGCTCCCCAGTACTGGCGTCCCATGGCAGGTGGGCACAGGGCCAGAGGATCTGCCCACAGTTCTTCTCTGGCCCGAAGAAACAGCACAGAGATTGGAAGAAGAAGCTGGCAAAGGCACAGCTGACGCACTTGACCATCATGAGGATGATGCCCAGCTTGCGATAGAGCAGCACTGTGGCAGGCAGCATGAGCACACCGGCTGCAAACAGGGCTCCAGCCCCCACCGCTGTGGCGCAGCTGGTCTGGCGCAGCGAGAAGGCCACGCGACTCAGGCGGTCAGGGTGTGGGCACAGGTGATAGGAGATGCAGTAGTTGACAGTGAAGTCCACTGCGAGGCCCACAGAGGCAGAAAGAAAGAGCGCCTCGGAAGTGTTGAGCTGCCACTCGAGTAGAACCAGGAGTCCCACAGTGAGCAGTACGGTGCCTGCCACAGCTGCCACGGAGAAGAGGCTGAGTGGAACATTCCAGGTGCCCAGCAGCAGTGTGGCAAAGGCCAGCGCCAGAGCCAGGCCCAACACCACAGGAGGCTCAGTGGTCAGGCTGTGCTGCAGGCTGAACAGCTCTAGACGACTAGTGAACCAACCTCGGTGGAGGCCTGGAGGTGCCATGCCCAGCTCTGTGGCCAGCCAGTGGCTGACCTCAGCATAGAAGTGATGGATCTGGCCGTAGTCTGGACTATACTGGAGGTTGGTTTGGAATTGCAGGACCAGGGCAGCCAGCCTGCCATGGATATCATAGCGGGGTCCCAGGTCAAGGGTGCCATTGGGGCCTTGCTCCAGAGCCATCATCTTCAGGCAGTGCAGGAAGAGCTGGGGGGCCCAGGGGAAGCCTGAGTGGCCACAGCAGAGGTCAGGCCCCAGGCGGGCACAGCCAGGGCTCTCCATCCAGTGCTGCAGGGCCTCCATGAAACACAGCGTGGGCCAGCCCTCCGGCTGCGTGCCAAAGAAGCTCTGATTCTGGGCGCGGTGGCAAAGTGCCAGCAGCCAGCGCTGGGCCTCAGGGCTGCTGGCTGAGAAGGCAGGGTCGCTCACCAGAGAGCTGTTGCTGCGAGGGTCCAGGGGGTCACTAGTGTCCACTGGCAGGACGCCCCACACCAAAACCACAGGCATGTGGCCGCCCTCATCCCCAGACAACTGTTCAAACAGAAACTGCTGGCGGTACTCTGCGTCGTAGCGCTCGAAGGGGTGGCTAGGCCGGAAGAACTGGCTGCCCGGGGGCTTCAGAGTGGGCATCCGCAGGCGGGGGCTGACGCCGGCGATGTAGCCGCCCCCTGCAGCCAGCACCGCAAACCAGCAGACCCAGATGTAGCGGAACTTGATGACGCCACAGGGCAGCAGACGCTGGAAGAGCAGGCGGGAGGTGATGGTTATGGCCCTCCGAAGGCCGCGGAACCGCCGGTGCAGCGCCAGTGCCAGCCGCCCGGGCGCGCTGCTGCCCCACGGACCCTGCGCACAGTGCACCAGGTAGCGCTCGTGCAGCACGGCGGAGGCGGGCAGCCAGGCCAATGTGAGCGCCAGGTGCGCCAGCACAGCGGTGCCCATGTAGAGGGCGAAGCAGCGCACGGCTGGCAGGCGGCTCAGGTAGCTGGCGTAGAAGGCCACGCTCGTGGTGAGGCCAGAGACTAACAACAGGTAGCCAAAGTGGTGCATGGTGCAGCCCACGCGCTGCGCCAGTCCCCCAGAGGGCACCTGGCGCTTGCTGAGGCGCCATAGGTCAAAGAAGATGAGTGTGTGGTTGGTGCAGACGCTGCTGAGCAGGATGAAGGCCGCCAGATTAGTGAAGGGGAAGTAGGCCATACGAAAGACCACTTGGTAAAGAAAGAAGGCGACCAGCAGGGAGCCCAGCACCCCCAGCACCATCATGAGCGCGAGGAAGAGTGAGCTCAGGTAGAGGGTGATGCCCAGAAAGATGGCAGCCAGGCCCAGCAAGGGGTACACTGTATCCTGGGCCAGGTAGTACTTCAGCAGCTCCTCCTTGACTCCCAGGTCCATGCCGGTGACCGAGGTGTAGTTGTCAGTGAGCACCCCAGGGGTGATTAGCTGGTCCAGGTAAATGCTCAACATGGCAGCATCCTTTGGGGTGGGCAGGAAGAGCAGGCTGAACTTGAGGGAGGGCACCTGGTAGTCAGCAGTCTGGGGACTCAGAAAGTCCTTGTCGAGCATAAAGTGCAGGAGTTGGTAGATGGCACTGCTCTGGGAGCACTTAGTGGGAACCTGGGCACAGTGTGGGGACTTGTCCTGCCTGGGTCCCAGACAAGAGGGCACCAGGACACCTCGGTGGTAGTAGACCGCGCAGATCCGAAGCAGGGCCAGTATACGGTCTGTGTCAGCTTGGGTAATGTCGAAGCAGGAGGAACGGTTGGAGAGCACAGCTATGTAGTTGCCCAGGGACCAGCTGGGGCAGCATTCGTTGGTTGTTGTACGCTGGCACAGAGCCCCAAAGTGGGTATGGGAGCGGATCTGTAGGACACACACATCAGAAGAGAACTCAGGGGCAGTTCAAGGACTCAGGTTTCCCCAGCCCTGTCTGAGGCCCTCTTACCTCCTTTCAGGCTGCAGGACAGAGGCAGAGCGGGATCTTGACAGCCCAGTGGAACTGCCTTGTCTCAGCGCTGCCTTTGGCTCCTGGCCCAGGTGCCAGCAGCTACATCTTGACTCCATCAAAGAGAAGCATCAGGGATGCTGCCCGAGCCCTCAGCCTGAGAGGCCCTGCCCTAAGGGCCCCTATAGGTCACATACACCCACTCTGCACTGCCTAAGCCAGGAGTGGGAGTGGAGGTGGCAGCCACAGAAAGAACAGGACCAAGGATCCAAGAAACTGGAAGCAAGTAATGGGGAAAGTGAGCCAATGTTTTGGCCATGCATGGGGTAAAACATTCCAGAATCAGGGTTACTGTCAAACCTCAGTCCCCTGCTTCTGTCCACTGGGCTGCTTAAGCCCTCTTACAGACCAGGCTGTTTCTTTTTCAGACTTCATCCTTCCTTTTTTTCTCTCTCCCTGCTGTTGATACCACAGCAGCTGATGTAATATGGAGAGCCCTGGCCTAGGAGTCAGAGGCCTTGCTCTGCCACTAATTGGCTGTGTGACCTTGGGCCTGAGATCGTGGTGACAACACAGTAACCTTTATTGAGAGATTACTATTGCCAGTCATGCTATATTTTCCCAAATTCTATCCTGTTTAATTGTCACAACATCCCTGTGAGGAAAGTACCATTATAATCCCCATTTAGCATATATGAAGACTGAGGCACTGAGAGGTTAAAAACATGTCTGGGCTGGATGTGGTGGCTCATGCCTGTAACCTAGCACTTTGGGAGGCTGAGGCAGGAGGATCGCTTGAAGTCAGGAGTTTGAGACCAGCCTGAGCAAGAGTGAGACCCCATCTCTACAAAAAATAGAAAAATTATCTGGGTGTGGTGGTCATGCACCTGTAGTCCCAGCTACTCAGGAGGCTGAGGCAGGAGGATTGCTTGAGCCCAGGAGTTTGAGGTTGCAGTGAGCTAGGCTGATGCCACTGTACTGTAGCTGGGACAGAGTGAGACCCTGTCTCAAAACAAAAAACAAAAACCAAATGTCCAAAGTCACATAGCAAGGGAACCTTAGAGCTGGCTTTAAATTCAGGCGTCTGACTCCAGAACTCATGTTCTTAACCATTGTCTTTTGGTATCTTGGATATCCTCATGTGAAGTGGGGGGCTTGGGCTACTGAGTGGTTTTCACACTGCTTTTAGCAGCAAACCTTTCTTCAGATGTTATAGGATATGGTTCTCCAGTGAGCATAATTGGATTGGCACTGCTTGGGTTGATGGGGGCTGGGGCCTTGAAGCCCAGTCTCTGCTCCCTGGGCTAGGGCCTTCTCAACAGCTCTTGAGGCCCCTTTTTAGGACCTTTTGGGAATCCCCAGGCTCTGCCTGGGCTCTCTTCCAGCACTTGTATCTTGGCTCTTGAAGAACAGCCCACTCTTCTTTTCCCACCCCAACCTGGAGCCTCTCGCAGGCTTGGAATAATTTTCTAAGTGGGGAATGCTCTTCCCCAGTCCACCTGGCAGTCTTGGCTCAGATGTATTTCCTTGGGATCAGGTCCCTTGTGTCTTTAGTTCCTCCCCCAATCCCCTGACACCTCCCCGGCCAGCTCACCTGATCCCGTTCCATGCGACACATGGAATGGATGGCGTGCACGTTCCACAGGCTGACCTCTGAGGTGGATATGAATACCAGCTGTGCGTAGTTTGTCTCTGCAACACACACCCCTGGAGCTCAGCCCTTTGGCCCCAGGTCCTGGGCCCACCAAAGGAAAGATGCTTATCCAGGCTTATAAGGTTCAGGTTCTCAGGAGCCTCAAATCTGTGCTTGGCTGCCTGATCCTGCCCCTGTGCCCCTCACCCCTGCCACTTGACCCTACCTAGCTGGAGCACCCAAGACCTCCCTCAACTTCCCAGCTGTCACCCAACTTCCTTGGTGTGAACATGGCCAGCTGGCCACCTTCCCTTTCTGTCTGCCCAATTTGTTCTGGGCCTGCCTGTCCTGCTAGGTGGGGTAAGGACTACCATTAAAGTCAGGAGCTGGCCAGGCTGCAGCTTACCAGGGGGGCCACAGAAGAAGCTCTCCTGCCCTCTGTCCTCTGGGGGTTCCACCATCCTCCGAGGCCGGACAATGCCCTCCTGGGCACTGTCCCAGGGTGTGGGGCTCAGAGAGGTGTGGGAGCTTGAGCTGAGGTAAAGAGAATATCTATGCCAGGCACCATTAGTGATGGAGGGCTCAGAGGAGGCCAGAGACTGCTCCCCAGGGAGGCCCAACAAGCCCCTCTGACTTGCCTTGGGGGAGGTCACCCAGTGTCCCCTCCCTGGAGATCTTATTCTTCTTCCCTTTCCCACCCACAGTGGAAAGATGAGAACCTGTTACCTGTTCAGCTCAAGTTCTGGGGAAAGGGAAAGCAGCTTCCTGGGGCCCGTAAGGGCCTGCAGTGCTCTCCAGACCACTAGCTTACGCCCAATGTCCGTGTCCCGAGGCTCAAAGCCCTGCAGGGAGGAGGGCGGAGAAGAGCAGGTGGGCAGGGGAGGAGTTGTCCATCTGGGCCCTTCTCAGCTCTGCCCCTTTGGTTCCTTGGAGCGGGAGAGCCAGCCCACGTGTCTGGGCTGTAGATGTCAGTATTACCTCTATATCACCTCCCCAACTCTCTCTGGGGGTTAAGAGCCCCCATTACTACCCTGCCCCCAGCTAGGCCACCCCAACTCTCTGCCCCACAATGAGCTGAGGTGGCCAGGCCTGGGGGTCCCCTCCCTCCCCTTGGCCCCTCACCAGCAAAGGCTTGGAGAAGTTGGGCAGCTGGCCCCCCAACAGTCCAGCCAGGGTGCAGAAGAGGACGATGGCCAGACACAGCAGCAGCATGGCCACTGGCCACTCAGCAATCAGCTGGGCATAGCTGGGAAAGAGGGAGGGAGCCCACATGAGTTGGTGTTGGGTGTGGTAGCAGGGACCTGGTGAGATTAGGGCCCACCAAAAAAGGGGGGTAGAGCAGACAGAGCAGAGAACACATGGAGTAGGGCTAAACTGGCCACCAGTCTGGTCACTTATAGAGGTCCAGGGAAGGCCCAGTCCTACCTCTTTGGCATCCGGAAGGCCCGTTCCTGCCTGTGGAAGAGAAGAAAAGACATTTGCTTGTCAGAGTCCTCTTGTGGGGCAGAGGTGTGTGTTGGGGGGGAAAGGAGTGGGCAGGTGAGGGATGGAGGAGGATGGTCTTAACCCTTTTAGGGCTTTCCCGCTTCCGTGTTCCAGTCCTTACTTCCTACTCCATCCGAACAGAGGACATCCAGGCTGCCTCCTAAGCAAGGAGTCCAGAGCCCCGGGGGTCTGCCCCACTTTTAAGCCCTGCCCCATTTCCAGTGGCAGCTGACAGGCTGCTGGACCCCTCCTTACCTGACGCTGACCACATGCTGCTGCACAGAGGGTGGCTTCCAGGCCCCATCGCACTGTGAGGGGGCTGGGGAAGGGTTGAGGCTGGAATCATGGGAGCACAGAGCTGCCTGGTCCCCATGTCCTGGCAGGGAATTGCTCCCCTGGTATTCCTGCGGTGTCTGGGAATAGGTGAAGTGGGCAGAGGCCAAGGGGCTGGACGGACCCACAGGCTGGAGGGTGGAAGTTGTTGGTGGGGGTCCCGAAGAGCTGGAAGGGTCCTCAAAGGGGCAGCTGTGGAGGGAGCAGCTTCTCTCTGGGCTTGCCTCAGGGGCCACAGCCTTGGTCTGGGTGCTAGGAAGAGAGGAGGCAGGGAAGATTGGGGTGGAGGACAGTGGTGGGCCATCCCATGCCCCAGCATTGTTCAGTAAGACAAGACAAGGCCACAGGGCTCAGGGTTGATTCATTAGTAGTCCTGGCGGAGAGGTGAGGAGGGTGAGGGCTCAAAGTCTGTACCCTCAGCCTACCTCTTGGAGGCCATTCTCTTTCACCCATCTATCTATGCTCTCAGAAAACATTATTGGCAGCTTGCTACATGCCAGGCCCTGTGCTAGACACTGAACATGCTTTTACATATATGACCTATTCACTCCTTACAAAAACCCTACAAGGGAAGTGTTTTCTTTATTTTATAGATTTGAAAACAGGTTCACTGAGAGGTAAAGAGCTGGATCTTGCACCTAGTTCTTCGGACTTGTAGCCCTGAGCTCCTGCTGCTGCAGTCATCTGTGCATTCTCTTGACAGACATCTAGTACATACCTGGTGCACTCTTGTTCCCATCTTACAGCCTTTGGACTTTCTCTTCCTTCTGTCTGGGATGTTCCTCCCCCAGATAATTGCTTTTTTTTTTTTTTTTTTTGAGATAGGACCTTACGGTGTTGCCATGCCTGGAGAGGAGTGGTGTCATGATGGCTTACTGCAACCTCGAAGTCCCAGGCTCAAGCATTCCTCCTGCTTCAGCCTCCCAAGTAGCTAGGAGGTACAGGTGTGCACCACCATGCCTGCTAAGTTTTCTAATTTTTCTAGAGATGGGATCTTGCTATGGTGCTCAGGCTGGTCTTGAATGCCTGGGCTCAAGCAATCCTCTTGCCTCAGCCTTCCAAAGTGCTAGGTTTATAGGCATGAGCCACTGTGCCTGGCCCATGGCCTCCTTTTTGATTCTGGTCATGGTTCAACTATTACCTCCGTAGGGAAGCCTTCCCTGACTACTCTATCTAAAATAGTCACCCGCCAGCTCTCTATCTCCTTACCCTGCTTTATATTTTTTTCAGAGCATTTCCTGCAACTGCATATTACGTCCTATAATTGTCATGTTTATTGCCTGTCTTTCATATGGAATGTGAATGCCAGGAGAGCAGGGGCCTGGTGCATTTGTTCATCCATATCCCCAGGGCCTTGAACAGTGCCTTGCACACAAAAAATACCCTGGAAATGTTTGCTGAATGAGTGCTAGACTGGCTGCACTGGCTGATAGTGGTGCTAGGATAAGACCCAGTTCACGTCTTCTGGGCACTCACAGCAGTTGGGAGATGTGGGCAGTACATGTTGAATACTGGGAGAGAGGAAGTCACAGAGTACTGAGGGAACCCAAAGGGGCTCAACTTTAACAGGGGTGGAGGTAGTCAGAGAAAGTTTGCAGTGGCAACTGCTGCCCTTCTACCAACCCTGTCATGGGCCATGCATAGAGCAGAAGGTTTGCTTTGCAAGTGCGTGTACAGTTGGGAGAGGGAGTTGGGACCCCGCAAGGAACTTGCCACGAAGGAGTTAGCAATACATTTCTCTCCCAGATTACTTATCAGGGCAACACTCTGCATGGACCAGCCCCACACCTTGGGTGTAGGGGAGGTGGAGTCCCAGCCCAGTGGCAGGATTTCCAAACCCAGGACAGGTAAAGATGGCCACAGAACAGAATGCCTGAGGGCAAAGGGAGGTTCCCAGAGGGGTTCAGGACTGGGCAGGCTGACAGAACCATATCTTCTTCCCTCTGACACTTGGACTGTCTCACTTGCCTATCAGAGTTTCCATAGCTCCAACGGGAGAGCCAGATCTATATGGAGCAAACCCTGGCTTCCAGTCCTGGTTGCAGCACTGCTGTAGGGGCTGTGGGCTGGGGTCCGGGCCTTGGTTGCAGATAGGCATTGCCCACGGAGGCTTAGTTCTTCCCTGAGACCAAGTAGAAGACTTGGAAAGAACAGACAAGCTCTTGCTCTTCCTCCCAGAAGGATGGCTGGCCGGCCTAGCAGTCTGGGAGGGCTTGACCTCAGGCTCAGGGGAAAATGGGGGAGAAGTGGAGGTGGGCTCCTGGCTCCAGCACCCTTGGGTTCTGGGGCCTTGGGAAAATGCACAGTTCTTGCCACATTGGCATCCTTGTCTGCTCAGGACATGATGATAAAGCCCACCTCTCAGTTTGGTATGGCAATTAACTGCTATATCATATGTGAGGTGCCTGGCACAGAGCCTGGCATGGGGAAGACACATTTGCTTTCCTGCCCCTTCCCACACTCAGTGCGGCAGGGAGCACACACTTTAAGATGTATATTTTTATTTATAACTTGCCCTCTTTTGGCGCCTGAGATAATATATCTCCAGTTTAGAACTTCTCACACCTTGAGAATCTCACTACATACATAAATATAAATACTTTCCTTTTTGTTATCCAATAGTTGCATGAAAATTGGATCTCATGATATCAATCACTGACATTTGCCTTTTTACCAAGTCAAGATTTAGGAAAATAGGAATTTGGCCAAAGTTCTAAAGCAAGACCTCAGATGCCTCAATAAAGTTAATGACGTAAGCGACCAGTGTCCTGGCAGACAAAAGATCCTGTAAGCCAGTCCTTGTGAGCCAAAGCGAAGCTGGATAAATGCCCTGAGGTATGTGTGTAAGTATGGACATCTACTTCTTTAAGATTTTTTAATTCTGCAGGTCTTTTTTGAGCACCTATCATGTGCTCAGCCCTGTGTTTGCTCTGGGTTGGGTCCTGAAGGCATGAGGATGACCCATCAGCCTTGGCCTCCCTCTTTAGAGCAGGGCCTGCCTTCCAGGGGTCAGGAGAGTGGGGCAGCCTGGTTGGAGGTGAGGGGCCCATTCCAGCTGCCCATGACCTTACAGAATGGAGCACTGGGCTTATTCTAGAAGCCAGGTTCCCCCGTGGAGTGTCAGTTTCTTGTGCACTAAGGGAAGCCAGCACTCCAGAGGGTGCTGGAAGAGAATGGGAACCTTCTTCTTTTACCAGTTTACCAAACCCCTTTCTTAGCTGCCTCCTGTTCAAGGGGGATTCTAGCCTCCACCATTGGTTTGCTTCTTCTGTGGTATCCCTGGCTCCAGGTCCTCCCCTTTAAGCCATACTGTTTCTTTCCAGGGACCTAGGGTCAGCTGCCCCCAATCTCACCCTTTTTGACTGTGCCCACCACTGTCAATGTGGGAGAATTTGAAACCTTCCACATTCTGGCTGCAATAGAGCCAGGCCTTTGTCTCAACACTCCCAAAGAGAAGAGCCAAACCCCACTCTTCTCAGAATAAAAGCTTTCTCCTGCCAGCTCCTACTGCCCTGTGCTCTCAGGGGACCCAGTAATAATAGGAATTATGTAAGTACCCCATGCCTCCTTTTCCAAAACATCTTTCGTTCTCACCTTCCCAGTTGCATGGCCCTGACTGGGATGAGTAACTTCTTGGCCAGCCTGCCTAGGCCGTTGGCCTGTATGCCAAGTGACTGGGGCAGGATAGGCAAGGAGAATGGAAAGTGGTGACACAGGCCTCACTCAAGACGCCAACATCCAGCAATCAGGGCCTGACTGACAGGGCCTCAGACAGAGCCCCAACTTGGGAGCCCCATAAGGGGTATTAACTATGCCCCCAAGCCCACAGCCATATGGACATCTGTGTTATCCCACAGAATGGACAGGACTGATAGGGAAGCAGCTGATACCACTAGGAAAATAAAAAGGTAAATTCAAAAACACCAAGAATTAACTATATCAAATTTCTCTGTGGTCCATGCATTTGTAAAGGATTCTGTGTCTGTGTGTGTGTGTCTTGTCTTATTCACTGTGTATCTGTCCCCAGTGTGCTACTTAGCTCAGTAGGAGCATATTTGTGCTTCTTTCTTGAATTGCATAGGCAAGGCCCTATGCCTGATAAGTGTCCATGGTCTCTGGGCAAGTTAAGAGAGGGGCCAGAAGACCCAGGGAGTTTCTGGAAGAGAGGAAATGATCCTATGCTCAGGGAAACAAGCTGAGAAGGCTTACCCTTGGCAAGATATCCAAGACAGCAAATGACTCTCTGGCCCCTTCTAGGGATGCTCTTGGCCCCAGGTGCCTGCCCTACCCTTTCCTGTCACTGCTCTATCCCTGGCTTCTTTGGTCGGGCTATAGTTCGGGGCAGGCCCCTGGTCTGGGGAACATTCCCATCCTGTGTCTCACCCTCTTGAAGGAGGCTCTGTGCCTTTCAGACTGAAACGTGGCTAAATCTGTCCTGGCTGATGTGTTAACAACAGAGAGAAGAAAACATTTCTCTCCACTTGTGAGGCTTTCCCTTCCCATTGAGGTACAGAATGTACATTTTAACTGGCACAGGCTGGAGACAGTGTCTACCCCTGCTTTTTGCTACCCATGAATGCCTTTTCCTTCAGTCCAGGCAGGAGAGAGGCAACGCCATGTCGGAGGAGGGATTCTGGGGGCGGCAGAGCCAGCCAGGGCACAAAATTGTGCCATATTGCTACCTGGCTGGGCTGTTCCCTCACACACATGGTGGAAGAAGGGAGAGGAGAGGCAGGGAGACCTGGGCCCTCAGCAGGAAGGTGTCTGTCCTTTCCCACCGCCTGGGGCTCCTTCAGAGGCGGTACAGATGAGCAGCCTGAGTCTTAGAGCCTGCCCACCTTAGCGGCTGCAGCCAGTGTCAATGGCTGCCACACGAGGGGACTTGAACACACACGTGCACAGCTGGGGCCATGCAGGGCAGGCAATTGACTGATAGTTAGGGACAAAGATAGTTCCTGACCTGGCTGCAGAGTGTCAGCCTTCCCCAGGACACCCGCCTGGCGAGCGTCCTATCCAAGTCCACGGACACCCCCCTGCACACTGACACGCAGAAACTCATACTGAGGGTGCTGCGGGCTTGGCTCTTGGAGAGAAGACACAGAGCAGGGCCTAGAGAGAGGGTCTCAGGAGGCTAGAGGAGAGGGAAAGGGAAACGTGGGCCTCAGAGGACATGTAGGAACAGTGGGCGGGGCAGGACTCCAAGAGGTGAGGGCGATTGGGGCTGACACTAGGGGTTTCCGGGAGCGAGGAATTTGACCCAGCAGGATGAGGGCGTGGCGAGAAGCCCTGGGAGCTTGGGACCCGAGAAGGGCCTCTGGGAGGGGCTGGGGAATGAATGGGGCGACATATGGCAGCTATGGGGATACCTGGGGCGGAGGTGCTGGGAAGGTCTGTTACTGGGTCTGCGGAGCAGTCCGCCCTACCTGTCCTGGGAACTGCCATCTGGGGCCAAGGACTCCCCGTCGGGCTGTTGCTCGCCTTCGGGACCTGGTCCGGGAGCCAGACAGCTGTTGTGGCTGCTGGTGCTAAAGAAGCCGCGGCAAAGGCCTTGGTGGTGGCTGTGTCAAGCTCGTGCGCATGCGCCCGTACGAAGCAGCCCATCTCTGGGCGGGGACCGAGGTTTGCTGGGGTATCCGGCGCTCAGTCAGAGGCTGACTGTCTTCATCAGCGCGGGTCCGGTGGCCTGGGCCCAGCCACCCTGCCGGGGTCTCAGAGCTGCTCTTAAAGTTCTGGCTATCTAGCCCTTCCTCGGAGCCTCGGTCTTGCCCTAAGGTGCCAGGGAGCGCGGCCCAAGCACAGCTCCTCATTAATGAAATGCAGACTCCTCGCTGGGAAAGCGGGCATCTCCAGGCCCGCACTCCCCAGAGGAGAGGTCAGACGACATTAGTCCCACATTCCTCTGGGCTCCCTGAGCGCCCTCCTTTCCTCCCTAGGAGGCCAGGCGTCTGCTCATATTGGGTCTTTCTTCCCATGGGTCTGTGCCCCTCAGACGTGGAGCCCTGGACTCCGTTATTCAAGTGCAGAGTACAGTAGAGGAAGAAGAAAGAAGAGAGACACTCAGACCGCCTCCATCCAGTTCCTTTTCTTATAGTCACCTGTACCCCCCACATCAGCCTGGGAGGTGCCCAGTAGCCACTCACTCCAGAGCACTTGCTGGCTCCCACATCAGGGAGTAGCTGTGAGAAAGCGGAGAATAGAGCACATTGGGGCTTGATGGCCATGGCTAGAAACTGTGGCAAAACTAAACTAGACATGGGCAGTGTGAGAGGCTTGGTGGTTTGGGAGTGGAGAGGGCCCCGGATGTGTTGGGATTTGGATAGGTAGAAAGGGTTTCACAGCAAGCAGGCTGTTCAGGGCCTGGCTGCAGGGGCAGGCAGCTGTGTTGGCTGAAAGCATGGGGCTAGGGAGAGAGTCAGAACCCAGGAGAGTTTGTATTCTATCCTTAAAATGTGTGTCAGGGCCAGTCTATGCACGGCACAAGTCTTAAGGGTTTGGGTGGGAGAATCTAGAGGTGTAAGTGAGGAGTCTTCCCTGAATAGCATACAGTTTGGCTGAAAAGATAAAGGGCCAGCTCATAAACTGGTGCCAAAGGGCAAGGTATGGGCAGGCCCATAAGATGGGCCTCTGCAGCATGCTGTGGACAAGGAGGCAGTGTGCAAGCAGAAAGGACGTCTCTCTTTCTAATAGGCCTCAGGTAAGGCTTTGTGGAGATGGTGGAGCTTCAGCTGGATTGCAAGGAAGACTAGGCTTTGAAAATATGGAAATAGGAGACAGGGAAGGCATTCCTGACCTGGGCTGTGGGGCAGGGTGTAACTTTGTGTAAAGAAAGTTAAGGAGGGTGGAAAGTTCAATGTATTTTCAGGGAATGGTGAGAAATCCATCTGGACAGAAGGCTGCTGATCTGTAGCGTGAGGTATGTAAGCTGGAATATTGGAAGGCCCACCAGTTCTGGGTGTACATGATGGGGTAGAGGTGATGAGGTCAGACTTGAGGACCCATGATGGGAGGAGGCAGGAGTGAAAAGGAAAGGAGAGGTCACTTTTTATAGCCATATATGAGCACCACTGAGCCAAGCTTCTGAGAATGCCAGGCTAAGTGCCCCATTGTTACAACTAGGCAACTCAGAGACAACCAGGCCCCCTGACCACCAGGTTGTATGTGAAGGAAGACAGGCTCTTTTAAGAATAGAATGTGGCTCCAGGAGGCTGTTTATTAGGAGAAGAAGATTCTGGTTCCTGGCCTCATGCCAGGTCAGCAGGGCAATTCACTCAGGCTCCCCATCTTGGGTCTCTTCTTCTTTCTCAGTTATGTCTTCCAGGGGGGTGCCCAGAGTGTCCTGGGCCATGTCCCGGCGGGTGACCATGGGTCCCTGGGCCATGTCCTGTGGCTGGACCATGGGGCCCTGGGGTATGGTCAGGGCCTGGACCATGGGGCCCTGGGCCATGGCCAGGGGGGTGCCCAGGGTGACCTGGAGGATGCTCCCCACCATGGCCGTGTCCCTGTGAAAAGTCAATTCAACAATGTCAGAGTCACAAGTCAGTGCCAGTCTTCCCTGAGTTAACTCCCCTTCACCCCACTTTCCTGGTGGACTCAGGATTCCTGGGCAAGCAAGAGGTTGTGGTGAGCACTCGGTACCAGGGATAGCAAGTGATGCTCCTAGCCCTGGGACTTTGCTTTGGCGATGCCAGAGCACTAAGCAGACAAAAGGGGAGCAACGTACATTTAGGGTTTCTATTCCTTGACCTGAGTTATGACTGCTACACCTTGGACCTCAGTTTATTTTATCTGTATCTAAGAAACAGAATTATGTCATCTCTTTCCTTCCCTCACCCAGGAATCCTTGGAGAGTGATCAGAAGCTTTGCCATGCTAGAAATTGCAGGCTCACCATATTTAGGAGCAAGGGTGAGGCTGGGGGAGGTTGCAGGGGAGCTCACTGAGGGCCTGGTGCAGGGGAGACAGGAGGCTGGGTTGGGGCCATGCAGGAGCTGAGCAGGAGGAGGAGGACAGCTGGAGCATGAGAGGAGAACAAGGGTGGGGGGTGGCAAGGTGGGGATGTGTGTGTTCTCTGTGTAGGAGGGTATGTACAGGTCTATGCTGCATTTACACACAAATAGCGATGTCTGTGTCCATGTACGTGGGTGGGTGCATAATCAAACCCGCTGTGTTCATAGATACTTGCATAGGGTACGTGGTTGTGTATACATGAGAATAGGTGTGTGT
>CAUYRT010027883.1:0-14599 GCA_963574885.1 Lepilemur ruficaudatus | reverse complement strand
TTTTTTTTTTGAGACAGAGTCTCACTCTGTTGCCCAGGCTGTAGAGTGCTGTGGCGTCAGCCTAGCTCACAGCAACCTCAAACTCCTGGGCTCAAGCGATCCTTCTGCCTCAGCCTCCCAAGTAGCTGGGACTACAGGCATGCGCCACCATGCCCGGCTAATTTTTTCTGTATATTTTAGTTGGCCAATTAATTTCTTTCTATTTTTGGTAGAGACGGGGGTCTCGCTCTTGCTCAGGCTGGTCTCGAACTCCTGACTTTGAGCGATCCACCCGCCTCGGCCTCCCAGAGTGCTAGGATTACAGGCATGAGCCACCGCGCCTGGCCTGTTTCTTAGGTTTTAAAGTGAGAAAGATCTCACTTCAGTTCTCTAAGGCAGAAAAAGCTCCTGCGCTATCCATGGAGGTCACAGTGAGTTCATATCTGGCATAATCTGGCTAACATTCTTTAAAAGTACTGTTTTTCAAATTACAAATCGCAAACCAAAAGAAGATTACCAAATCAATTTAATACATCTTGATGAATATTTCTCTTTAAACAAATAAAATAGAAACTATAAAAGGGTTATCCACATAGTAGGAGTATTAGTTCATGAAACTTTTATGTCATTGTTTAATCGTGTTGCCTGTGTATTATAATGTATATGTACATTAATATATTCATACATATTTGTCGTACACACACACACACACACAGAGGACACCCCACACCAGGTACATAGAATTTTTTCTAGGCATTAGCCCCCACTCACCTGCTTGTCTTATCACCTTTGAGTAGAGCACAAACTGCGCTGATATAAGTGGGCTTTCTTTATGTGTGTCCTGAGTTTTAAAGTAAATAAACTTTTTTTTATTTTGAGTGTTTTTTAAATGTTTGATATTAATATCACCTAACCCACTGGAGAGTTAGGTAGGAGGGAAGGTGAGAGCATCACAATCATGCCACATAAATCTTTTCTTTGGCTCTTTCAGGTAAATCACTTGCAATTTTATACATATTTATTTTCAGATGTAACCAAGAGATGCTGAGCAGTAACTATTGAGTGATTTATTAAAGATTATTGATCTAGTACTCAAATTAGTTCATTAGTAGAGATTATTGAGGATTTAATTTGGTATTGTATCAGGAAAGCTAGGTCACACAGCTTCTCTACTGTACAGACAGAAAGGTGGAATTCCCCAAAATTGGGGACAGGATGCTTTTTAAAAAGCTACTGCATTCTCAGTGTTTTCTTGAGTGTTGTCATAGTTGTCAATTACTACTATTCTTGCTTTTAATTATAAATTTAGTTTGGGTTTACCATTATCTTTTCTATTTGTTATGAATAAATTTGTTAACCCTAATGATATATAATCTACATCAACTATATTTTGGCCTAATATTTTGCAATAAATTAGGCTTCAAGACACATGTACACTCAAAGATAAATCATCTGTATCTTTACTGCTAAAAGCACATGCAAACATAATTCTCCCCACACCCATATTTTGCTTTTACAGTCACATTTCTCATAACCAATGGTTTTGTTTGCCATTGGAAATTGAGAATGATTGGGGTAAAGGAGAGATAGAATGTTTTACTCTAAGTGTACTACAGTCTAAAAAGTTTGAGATCTACTTATTTTATAGATGAAAAGACAGGTCTGGGGGGATGAACTGACTAATCAATATTAGCAATGGCACTTGCACAATTCAGGTCTCCAGATTCCCTCTCTGCTACCAAATCAGACTGACTCCAACTACACCGTAGAACACAGATCCTGACCCAGAGCAGAAGCCTCCTAAACATGTGCTTAGTCCCTTGTTTTAGTTACTAGTAGGTTGGCCAATATAAAACTATAGATTTGTTAGGTCAAAACCTGTCAAATACTGGCATTTTTTGCTGTTGTTGTTCAACCTAAATAATTTTAATAGCTCCTACCTGTGCCACTCTGAGATCTTGATTCCAAGGAGCAGCATTGTATATTAGTTAAGACTATAGACTTGAGCCCAATGGCCCAGGTTCAAGTCCCAGCTTTTACACTGATTGGTCACGTGCCCCTGGGCAGATCACTTAGTTTCTCTATGTTTCAGTGTCCTTATAGGGAAACAGAATAATACATGTTTGTTTTTATTTTTATCATTATTCCTAGAACTCAACATATTCACTAATTAGCTAGATGGCCTGACCAAGTTAGGGCAACTTTATGCACTTGTTCTGAGAAGAATTTTTCAGGCACAGAAAAACAGAGAGAGACAGAGATTTTGGAATCTCTTTTGACAAGATTGGTTATTATTTGTTAGACTGGCATTTGGCTTTATAATTTCCAATGGTTTTCTCAAAGGTCCCATATTTCTCTGCCGACAGGACTGGTTAATAAATAAAACAGGCGGAAACATCCTAGCAACAGAAATCAACTGTGTGTGTGATTTGTTGCTCTGTTTTTATTTCATCTATTTTTGAAAATGTAGTTGCTTTCTAAAGTGCCTGTTTCTTCTCTGAAGTATTGCCCTGAAGAATCAGAGGAGGAAACAAACATCCAAACTTGAAGAACAGCTTTGCTTAGCTCATGATGTACAGAGAAGACAACAATTTAAGGGTGAATCAGAGTGCAGCCAAGTGATTCCAATGCGACCTGATGCTGGCTAATTACTTCTCTATAGATGGTGGTGCTCAGTTTACTGAGCATCTGTGCATGACAGAATTTGGGACACCGTGGGTGGTACAATTCCAAGATATCTACGTAACGTGAAAAGTAAAATAGTCTATCTACAAGCGTCACTTTATTAGGTGAAATAAAATACGTATACAAAAATCTCATTTTGTAATTAAGTGATGGGCCACACTGTAGGGCCCAAACAACCACATCTGCTTGGATGAAAGTAAACAAATTAGGCCTTGGAAGCTGTGCTGCTTCAGAATGGAATTTAGAACAAAAGAACACATTACAGTGATGCTGGGAAAGATGCTTTATCTCCCGGATTTTAAGTGTGGGGCTGAAATGAAGTTAATATAACTCTTATCAGATGATTTATTTATAGTATTACTTTTCACTGTATCCTCACAATTTCCTACTGAAAACACACATTCTCATAAGGAAAAAGTAAATGCAGAAGAAAATCAATTAATCAGACAAAAACGATGAAAGAGTATGTTGAGAAATGAACTTTCATATTGATTGGTTCTGTTTTTTAAAATTATGCTTTGGTTAACGGCATCAATTTTCTTCCTCTCTTGGATCTATACTTCTTCTCCCTTTCTCCTGGATCTAAAACACATGTTTCTAAGATGCATCTCAAATATATTCAGTGGCAAGACACTTCAAAGTGCATGGTCCCGGAGAACACAAATTCAAAAAGGATAGCAAATATTAAATAGAACTGTATGCTTGGTCCGTAGCTAACTCTAGATAATTGTTAAATGAATGATTAATAAAACAATGAATAGATTAATAATTAAACTTGTGATTAAGAATAAAAGATTCTTTCACTCAGCACTGTTTTGACCTTAGGATTTTGAACCATATTTTGATCTATTTATTTAATATTTAATAATTTATTGAGTATTCTCTTCATATTAGGCATTGTTCTAAGTTTTAGGTGTACAATAGTTAACAAAGACACAAAAATCCCTGCTCTCACAGAATTTATAGTCTAGTGGCTAGAGTCAGTGCTCATGGGCTCCGATCTCATGACATTCATGTAATCTCAATTTAGAAGATGACTAGTTATTTTTAATCTAGTCTTGGTTCTTTTGGTCCCTGGAGTCACAGTTTTCTTCTTGGCCGTGCCACCTAAACTGGCAGAGCATCAATTTTCTCATCTATAAAAATAGAGTTACCATGTCTGCTCTATCTATATTACAGGGTTGTGAAGAATGAGTAAACCAGTATGTGAAAAGACTTGGAAGACATAGTAAGCATACATACATTACGAGTTGTCAGTAAATCACTCTAGTAAAGAGCAAAGGCTTTGGATGCATTGTGCCTAGATTTGAATCCCAGTTTTTCCAGTCACTAGTGTAATTGTCTTGAGCAAGACACTAAAGCTTTCTACCCCTCAGTTTCTTCATGCAAAAAGAGAATGATAATAGTACTGACCTTGGGCTGCCATAACAAAATATCATAGACTGGGTAGCTTAAACAACAGTAATTTATTTTCTCACAGTTCTGGAAGCTGGTAGTTCAAGGTCAGATCATGGTTGAGTTCTGATAAGGGCTCTCCTCCTGGCTTGCATATGACTGCCTTCTCACTGTCTGCACAGGGCAGAGAGAGAGAGAGAACTAGCTCTCTGGTGTCTTTTCTTGTAAGGGTGTTAATCTCATCCTGAGGGTTCCACCATTGTGACCTCATCTAAACCTAATTATCTCCTAAAGTCTCCAAATACCATCACGTTGGCAGTTGGGCTTCAACCTGTGAATTTGGAGGGGACACAATTCAGCCCATAGCATGACCTCATCGGGTTGTTATGAGGATTATGTACATTAATCTGTTCAAAGCACTTTAAACAGTGACTGGCACTTGGTGAGTTCTCCATAAATGTTTGTTATTATAATTTCTGTAGCCAAGTGAATAAAGAGAAAAGCCATTTAATTTAAAAAGAAGATCATCTACTAATACTGTTTATAAAAAATTCCTAAACACAAAATTCAGCAGTCTTTAAGCTCTGGGTGTTTTATATAAGGGCATTCTCAAGTATGTCAACAGAAGTGATAAAGCAATGGGTCAAGGCAACTTGGAAAGGTCTTTCTCTTTTGTCTCCTGATTTCTCACAGTCCTCCTTTGAGGATTCCAGCTGATTCATCTCTGGAAGCATTTTCCCTGTCTGGAATATACTGAATGAACGTCACCCATATTTGTTCTACTTTCTGTGTTGATGGTATGGGCAGAGGAGAACACGAGAAAAGGTAAAGTTACTATCTCTAACCTCAATTCCTTAATCATGGAAAGCCAGGATTATTGGCAGCAGCTCTGTTCTACACCAAACCTATGCTGAAAGAATCTTCTATTTGGAGGGATTCCCTACAGATCAACTAGCCAACCTGCATCCGATATAATGGTCTCCTCTGAAACAATCCACTGTTTTCAAGCTTATAATTGCAGGGATCTTGTTATAATACAGGACAGTTCTGTTTCTGAACAATTCTATAGATTAAAAAATCTTTACGTTCAGCTGCAACATCTGTCCACTGCTCCTAGTTATATCTTCTGTACCCTAGTGTTGGACACATAGCAGGTCTCTAAAAAGGTTAGCTGAACTCATTCCTGAGGTGTTCTTCTGGACTTAAAACTTTCCCAACTTATCCACTTATTCTTCTGGTGATTCTGTCCTACAGAATCTTTGTGTTCTTCATTTCTATGTCTGTGCCTGTTTTCTTTACTCCTTCTCCTCTCAGCTCCATATTCCGGGCCCCCAGAGGGAAATAATGGAGGGAGTCAGAAGATGGCAACTGCGTAGCTTGTGAAACAGGGTTAGTGATGATGCTAATTCTCTTCCTCCTGACCCTTCTGTGAGAAAAGGAGGTTCAAATCAAGTTCAGATTCCAAAGGGTCTATGTTTTCCAGGGGGTTTAAACATGAACCTTCACAAATTATATACTGCTGCTCTTTAACCCCAACCAGCTACCATTACAGTGTTTACCAAACCCACATTAGTGACTACTTACAATCCACATTAATGCTGTAATTTACTTATTTAGACTGCCTGGAGATGATAGGATGTGTAATACACAGCCAAGACTTTTTTTTTTTTTTTAATAGCTGCTACATTGGAAAAAAGGGCAGGCTTGTCCCTAAAGACTGTTCCCTAAAGGCACACGCTAGTCACATGTGGACCAATGGCATTATTGTCCACATGAAATGTACCTGTCTGGGACACCCAGCTGGGCTGGCTGTGCTTTGATCAATGCATTAGGCAGAAGAGCTTTGAAATAATTTGAATTTGGTTCCAATTTCCTCTGCCTCAGAACAGCAGGAGATACTGTCAGATTGGGAGCTGTGCTCTGTACAAAAAGGGACAGAATTGTAAGTCATCAGCTATCGCTAAAGTGGTCATCATCTTCCTCATTCCTCTAAAATTTGCTCTCCTCAGAGGTTCTCCATCGACCCAAATGGCTGGGCATCGTATCCTAATTACCAAATCTTGTCAAGCCTATCTCCAGCACACCTGTCATGTTCCCCAGCTCCCTCCAGCTGTGCTATAATGGGTCCTCATTGTCTCCTACCAGAACCAAGACAGTAACCTTCTTGCTTTATTCCTATCCATTGTCTGCTACCAGGGTGAACTTTCAACACTCAAATCCTGCTCAAAATCCTTTAAATATTAACCACTGTTGATGGCTGTGAGCTCCAAAGTGTTGGGAATGCACACAGTTCATATGTAAGGGCAAGAATAGCAGCAGTTCTATTTATGTTATTATATTTTTCTTAGAGATAAGAAATCAAGTCTTGCTATATATATTTGTTATGTGGATTGCTACTGGTGATTCACCTGAACCTGTGTCAGTTCTTCTCTCTTCTGTTTATGGATTGGAGGCATCTTGAGGAAAGAGAGAGGTTCACCAAGAAGAAGGGCTAGAGTTTGCCCCCATTGGAGCCGATGGACCCAGTTGAAAGGGTTTGGATTGTAGATCTTTACAGTATTTTACAAAAAGCTGGAAAGTGGCCATAAGAACCTTTTGTACTGCACAGAGATCCACTGGCTATATTGTGTCAAAGTACTTAAAAGAGGTTTTAAACCTAATAAAAAATTACACATTTTTATTTTTCATAAACATCTATTCTGCTGATAGTTTCCGTGGATAAATTGTTACCAGAAACTTACTACTTACATAATTAAAAAGAATAAAAGCACACTCAAGCTATATAAAGAAAAATATGAATTTGAGCCTTAAATCATTCACAGAATCCATTTCAAGTAGATTGTGGATCTAAATTTGAAATGTAAAGCAATAAAGCTTATAGAATGATATAATGGCTTTATGATATTATTATAGATAAATATCTCTAAAACGGGATACAAAAACCACTAACCATAAAGTAAAAGGTTGATAAATTTGATTATATTAAAATCAGGAATTTCTGTTTCTCAAAATACATCAGAGTGAAAGGCAAGCCATAGCAACATATAAACAACAACGAGCTGATCCAGAGTATATAACATACTCCTGCTATCAGTATGGAAAAAGAAAGATAACCCAATAGAAAAATGACTGAGAGATTTAATCAGGCAATTCACAGTAGAGGATATTCAGATAGCTCCTAAATATATGAAAAGTTCAGTCTCAACCTCATTAGTCATCAGGGAAATGCAAATTAAACTAAAATGAAATTTCCTCAGAAGATGGAATATAGTTATTTTCCCCCATTCCTTTCTTTAATTGCAGCTACCAAAGCTTGGATGTTACACATAAAACAACTGTAAGAAGAATCTGAAAGGCAGAGAGAAGGTAACAACAGAC
Source organism: Lepilemur ruficaudatus (assembly GCA_963574885.1). Lineage (NCBI taxonomy): Eukaryota > Metazoa > Chordata > Mammalia > Primates > Lepilemuridae > Lepilemur > Lepilemur ruficaudatus. Next base: position 7,162 of record CAUYRT010027883.1, on the reverse strand, counting down.
TGGCTAGGGACCTCGGGGCCCACCACAGTGTTGAGTTCCCTAGGTTCTCAAGTGTTGGTGAGGATGAAGAACTGGTGTGGGAGTGTAAACTCAGTTTCACTTTGGAAAATTATTTAGCAATAGCTCCCCTAAAGGTAAACTAATACATACCCTGCATTCCAGCAATTTTACCGCTTAACAATACTTTTGTTCCAAAGGACATAGCAAAAATATTCACAGCAGCATTATTAATAATAGTCTAGTACAGAAATAATTGAAATGTCCACTAAGTATAGGATGGCTAAGTGAATCCATCATATTTTATATGATGAAATACTACATAGCACCAAAAATGAATGCGCTACAGCTCTACCCAATGACATGGGTGAGCTTCACAAACATCAAGCTGAATGGAAGAAGCCAGACACACAAGATTACATACTATATGATTATGTTTATTTAAAGTGCAAACCAGGTAAAAACTAATCAAAGGTGTTAGAAATTAGAATGGTGGTTACCCCTGGGAAAGAGGCATAGGGTAATCATTGAGAGAAGCACAAGGAGGTATTGTTTTAACTCTTGACCGGAGTGGTGATTACATGGGTGTCTTCACTATGTATTAACACAAGCCATACACTTCTGATTTGTGCATGTCCCTGTCTCTATGTTATACTTCAATAAACATTTTATTAAGACAGTAAAAATAAATATGCTTTCTCTGTCCCTCATGATACAAAGTAAAGGTGATATGTTAGCAATGAGTGAAAAAGTAACTACTTTTTGAAAGCACTTGTGCCATGGAGGGAGCATTCTGAAAATAAGATTTTGGAAAAATCTTCATTCCTGTGTGCTTTTGTTGCCCCCAAATGGTTCATGTTTTACCTCTCTGCACACTAAAAAACACAGGGACAGAATTTTTATCCTGTTTAAAAATCCTCAAAATGAGAGTGTTAGTGGATTTTGAACTATTAATAATGCCATAGTGAACACTCCTGGTTTAATACTTTGTGATATAGTAACTTGAGTGATTATTAATTTTGTAAAATAATAATAGCAAGGATAATTAATACTTACTGATCACTTTTTTTGGGTCAACCACTTTTTTTTTTCCCAATTTTTTTCACATATTAACTTACTTAACTCTCACAATAATCTATGTGGTAGGCACTATTATTGTTTTTATTTTTATGTTATAGATAAAGAATTTGCCTAAGGAAAAAGAAAGATTACCCAGTAGAAAAATGTTTGAAGACAAGTTTCAGAGCTTAAAATTCAAATTTCCTGCTTGTTATGATTTGGTCTTTTTAACCCTGTTCAGTCTCACCCTCCACCAGTCTTTGCCTCAAAATTTAGGCTTCTTGTGGTTCCTAGAACTCATCACACTCTTGGGTATCTGGATCTTCCTCAGTGATGTTACCTGTAGAAGGTCTTCTATCTACCTGGCAAACTCTCACCATGCATGCTTTAGTTTATGCCCTACTTCTTCCGACAAGCTTTCCCTGACATTCCAGGCAGACACACAGGGCTCTTCTCTCTGAACTCACGTTGCACTTTGGATGCTCAACCGAAAGACTGGGAGTGTTGTCTCCCAAAAGACTGGGAATTTCTTGGGGACAAGGACTATGTGCCTTTTCATCTCTGTATCACAGTGCTTAAGACAAGATAGAGCAGTAGAAACTCCACAAATATTTTCTGGATAAATGAATGGCTTGTAAAATCTAAGGAAATATTGTATTGTATACTGGCAATTTGCTAAGAGAGTAGATTTTAGGTACTTTTGCTATGCACACAAGAGGTAACTATGTGAGATGATGGATATGTTAATTTGATTGACCGTAGTAATCATTTCATGATGTCTATGTACATCAAAACATCATGTTATACACCTTAAATATATATAATTTAAAAAAGAAAAATAAGTGGTACTCTAAGGAAAAAAGTCCAGGGAAAAACTACTTTTTAGCAGGATAAGTTTCATTTTCCAAGGTCAAAGACTCCTATCATTTGCATTAATGGAGAGAGAATACTACCAAGAGTTAGGAGGCCGTGATTCTGCCCCTAGCTCTGCACTGGTGGGCTGTATGACCTTTACAAGTTACTCTCTTTCTCTGGTCCTTCATTTACTCTTTTGAAGAGGTTGAATTAGCTCAACTCTGGGTTCCTTCTAGCTTTAGCATTATGAACTTACTTTCTGTATGGTCTTCCTGAAGCTAATGAATCAATAGTATTTACTGGGCACATACTACATTTGGAGTCTTCCCCGAATACCTTTCACCCTGGTCCATATTGCCATTTTTACAGTAAAATTAGAATTAAAATTTTTCCATCTTGGAGATTCAAGTTTCTTCATTATCTGACCCTCGTCAATCATTGGACCTTGAAATTCAATTAAATTTAACATATATTTATGCCATTGGACAACCAGAAAGAAGTAAATGAAAACATATCCATCACTACCTTAAAGTACCATATAATTTAGTGAGAAAGATATGACATGAACACAAAGTAAAATATGACTTTGTGGGTTTCCATGACCATAAACTTAATGTTAGTCAACAATTCTATCTTTGGCTGCATTAGTAATGACTAAAAAAAAATGGATCCATCCAACCAAGATCAACATAATCTTCTTAGGTCAGCTCACAGATAGGTCCTAAGTTTAGTTTTGTAATTCATGTTTTAAAACCAAGCTCGACTGAAAGCAGGAAGTGGTTTTGTCCATCTCTGCTAATGGGACCACCTTTCATAGTCTTATAAACTAGAAACCTCTAGGACTCTTGTCTCTCCCCATTTCCTAATCCCTGCATCTAAGAGGTCCCCAAATACTATCAGTTTTAACTGCAGAAATATCTCTTCAATCCAATGCCTTAATGCATTCACTGTATTTTAAGTCCCTATTTTATATCCTCTCCCATTTCCCCTCCCCCTGACTCCCTTCCTCTCTTCCCCTCTCTTTCTTATTTTTTTGGCCTGGACAATAGAAATAGCATTCATCTTTCTCATTGCCTTCAATTTTATTCTTCTAACTCAAATCAGATCAGATTAATTTCTCCATAAAGCTCTTCATGGGCTTCTCGCTGGTTTTGTGATAAAGCCAAGACCCTTTAGTGTGGCTTGATCTTGACTTCACCTTTCTACCCCACTTCATTTCTCATTGCTTATCTTTCATGCCTTTAACCTTGAAGATACCTAAAACCCTGAAAATGCCTAGAAAATGTCATGCTCTTTCGGGACTCTAGGAATTTTTTTCTGTGCCCTTTCTCCTAGCCTTTTATTCACATCACTTATTACATCCTACTTGCTCTCCCTACTAGTGAGTGTACCTTTGTGTGTGTGTTTATATATACATATTTGGGGGGGGGGTGTGTGCGTGAATGTATGAGAGAGAGAGAAACAAAGAATAGGGTACAGGACAGAGAACAAGACAGTGAGTATATATGTGTTTAGGAGGTCAAGAAGGATAGGGTGGGATGTGGAAGTGGTAGAGAAATTGGTAGGAAGTTTTGAAAATACAAACTCACGAGGCACGGTGTTGGATTCTCAGTTAAAGAGCCCTTGCATTTTGCTTTGATATTCTCTTCTCTGTCAGATCCAGAAGCTGATGTTTCCTGAATACTTCTTTGCTAAGATAATAGGGTCCTGTTCTTTTATAATCAAGGGAGATCCTTCTATTATACATACAATTTCAATCAAGAAACCCTAGATCTCTTATTCCAAACTGCAGCCTAGTCAATTGTGCTGTAACTTGACTGTCTGAAGTCCTAGTAAGACAAGGATTGTGATTTACATGGTGTATCTAAGAAGCAGCCTTGGATAATAAAAAATTGTTATTTTAGTGGTTCCTGCCTGGCTAAACATCTATTTATGACTTCATAGCAGGCCCACTTCTCTAGTAAAGATGAGGTTATTAAGCTATCTCAAATTAATGATGCAAGCACATAAAATAATCCTATGAAATCCTCCTGGTCTAACTCCATGTCATTCCAGAGCTTTCTGATAACCTTTCAATTTTCTGTAAGATTTTTCTATAAGCAATATATTGCATTGCTCAGCTGTTCCATGCATTCCCATCTGCTTGGGAGATATATCTTTTGGTAAATTGTTTTGTGCTTTTAAGTCTATAAAATGGTGGAATAGTAAAATGGTGGAATGGTGTTAGATGTTACATGAAAGGCAAAATGTGAGCCATTGTATAAATGGCAAGTCAGTGGAGGGGGTAGATGTCTCTAGAGCTCAATTGCCTGGTTTGAATTCTGGATCTTCCACTTAACAAGGTACATGACACCTTGGACACACTATTTTAACTTCTCAGTGCTTCAGTTTCCTCACCTGTAAATCATAGATAAAAAATAGCATGTACCTTATAGGGTCGTTATGGGGATTACATGAATGAAAGTAGGTTAAGTACCTAGAAAACAATGAGTATTCAATAAAGGTTGGCCATATTTATTACGATGTACTAAGTACATACACTGGACTTCAGTATCTATTACAACTTCTTTCTATGGTATTCCCTTACTACAGAGAATGAAAAATCATATACTACATATCATAGACTCCCTTACAGCTAGATGTGAATGCTGAAGAAAGAGGACTTCTTCTTATCTCTCTACTGTCAACCAAGATCATCCAGAATAGAGTGATGAGAGGCAGCAGTTCCGTGGTAGTGGAGAATATAACAACTGCTTTCTAATCTTTTTTTCTTATCTCTAGATTTCAAGTATTGTGATATGTTCTTAATGTCAATCTAGCAGTAGCCTCCTAATTCCTACTCCTTCAATTCTTCAGTTATACTGCAAACACTTAATTCCCTGAATTAAATCTCTTTCTTCTTAAACTACATAGGATGATTTCTATTTCTCATACGTACTCTTATAAAATCACATGGTGACCTGTGATCCCACACATGAGTACACATGAGTATAGGGTGAAGATCCAAACCATGTATTGTGCTATAAGGAATTCAATGTAAGGTATCACTTTTTGGCAAATAGTGAACTCATTTCCTAAATTGAATATGAAAGTAAACATCACCGCCCTTTGCTATCAAGAAATGACTACGCTTACACTTATATACACTCCCCCTAGAAACATACCAGAGAATGATTTTACAGTATGTTCTAGACTGAGATGGTTTAATCCTGACCCAGAGATTATCTGCCTTTAGAATTCTGAAAATGCTAAGCAATCTTTTAGTCTTTGGATTCATTACCAATTTAATTTGATACCTGAAAATACTGACACAGAAAATGCCTCATGAGTGCTTATGATTCACCACCCTTGGGAGTCTGCAGCACCTGTTTGGCACCAGGCTTTGGTATAAACAAGGGTTTCAGGAAGTTTTTTTATTCTACCTACTCAGAAGCTAAAACTACTTTAAGTTAGCTGCCCAGACCTGCCCTGTAGCCAACAGATTTCATTATGAAGTAAAACGATTAATTTCCATAGTCTTTTATATCGAGGGAAAAATAATTTACTTTCCATACTTAGAATTTTAATCCAGGCTGGCTCCATGCCAGCTGTCTTCTTAGAATGCTATAAAACACATACCTGACATTAGCAATTAACAAAAGCAACCAAAAATACTAATCTCAGTTCCCAAACGCTGGATAGTGACACCTGTGGTTGTTTCCCATGCATTTTGATCAATTCATCTACTAGTTCTGAGGTTGTTTTTTATAGGATTTAAACCACACCTATATTCTCAGTGTTCAGGATGCATGCCATAAAATAAAAATCTATCCAAATGCTGTGAAAACAAATTTTGTTGGTTATATTCTTTACATAGCAAGAAATGGCCAAATTTTGAAAAAAAATTTTTTTTTAACTATGGAACACTATCCCTGAACCAAATTTATTTTTTTATTATTTTTATTTATTTATTTATTTTTTTGAGAAAAGTCTCACTCTCTTGCCTGGGCTAGAGTGCCAAGGCATCAGCCTGGCTCGCAGCAACCTCAAACTCCTGGGCTCAAGGGATCCTCCTGCCTCAGCCTCCCGGGTAGCTAGGACTACAGGCACGTGCCACTGTGCCCAGCTAATTTTTTGTCTTTTTAGATGTTTGGCTAATTTCTTTCTATTTATAGTAGAGACGGGGTCTTGCTCTTGCTCAGGCTGGTCTCCAACTCCTGAGCTCAAGCAATCCTCCCACCTCGGCCTCCCAGTGTGCTAGGATTACAGGCGTGAGCCACCACACCCGGCCCCTGAGCCAAATTTATAAAGTTGCATTGGATTTATAGCTTTCTCCTGTTCTATCCTAATTCTTCTACCTCTGCACTTGATTTTACTTTTTTTTTTTCAAGGACTCTGGAAATATCTGCTTTTGATTTTAAAACCTCCTGTTTCTCTCAAGTTCTTACTCTCTCAATTATTCCTTTACTGTCTCAGTTTTATCTTCAACTTCCCCCTCTTTCCTAGCTCTCAACAATTATTTGTGCTCAAGTCCTTTCTTTCTTAAAAGTTTGTTACATTCCCTTCAGTTACTACCTTTCTCTTTCAAAGCAACTCCTTACAACCTTACTTCTGATTGAAATTAGATGATATATTACTAAAGCCCATGAGTTCTTTTTAAGAAGTTTTAAGCTTCTATTTTCATGATTATCCTGAATGATACCATAAACACATTTTAGACAATCTAGATGCCTGCCCTAAAACCAAATCAGTACCATGAGATTTCCATGCCTCTTACTTTTGTGTATACACATGCATTGATACCAAATAGCGCTGCTTTAATTTTCTTGAACAAGGAGAATAGAACAGGGGTGGACATGTTATGAAGTTAAACAGTGTCTTGGGGCACTTACACAAATTAGGACAAGTGGCAGGAGGATGGAGTCATTATATAGTGCATGGAAGTCAAATTTAAAGCAACCTGCAGCCAGTACCATACTTCATGTTCAGGATTATTATTTAGTTTTGATAAAATAACATAAGCTGTTGTATTAAATTAATATTGTCAAGTTTGATTTTAATTGGTTTTAGAATTTTTTTTTTTTTTTGAAACAGAGTCTCACTCTGTTGCCCCGGCTAGAGTGCCGTGGCGTCAGCCTAGCTCACAGCAACCTCAAACTCCTGGGCTCAGGCGATCCTCCTGCCTCAGCCTCCTGAGTAGCTGGGACTACAGGCATGCGCCACCATGCCCAGCTAATTTTTTCTATATATTTTTAGTTGGCCAATTAATTTC
>CAUYRT010027881.1:0-13397 GCA_963574885.1 Lepilemur ruficaudatus | reverse complement strand
ATAATTTTAAAAAATTACTTTTGGAAAATCCCTTAAATCACCCATAAAGTTTTATATAATATAATTCTTCAACAATTCTAGAAGCCCCACAAACCCAGTTTTGTTTTGTTTTGTTTTGTTTTTTTGTCTAGTACTAGAAAAAATCACTGATGGCTTGAGTTGAGCGCTAGAGAAAATGATTAGCATGTGTTTAGAGGCCATGCTGCATGAAAAATATAAACTATGTCTTGAACTCCAGATATAGAACCAACATGGCAATATGTTCCCACTAGAAGAGTCACGTGGTCACTTGGAGACATAGGAACACCAGCATCATGGCTTCTGACACATCAACTCTGGGGGATAACCTCATTCAGTGGAAATATGAGTAGAAATATCTATGCATCACACTAGCTATGATATATCTACTCCTAAACTAAAGCAAGGCCATTAAGCCTTCTTAGAGCTATTCATTCAGAAACATACACACATCAGCCTATCCTGTATCAAACACCACATTGCATACTAAGCCAATTACATAAAGAAACAAAACATAAAGTTGATTCTCTGGGAGCTCATTGTCTGATAAGGTAGAGACAGACAATTGAGCCAATATTGATAATTCAATCCAATATAACACAGTGTGCATACCAACAAAAGTGTAGGCATGAATTTATGAGAACATAGTGGGAGGCCTTATTAATCTTACCTGGATGGATTATGGTGGCAGTCACAGAAGCCTCTGGGAAGAGGTTCCATTGATACTGAATTTACAACCCTCAGTGCAAAAATGGGGCTGGTAGCTCCCACTCTAAAGGTTAGGACCATATGATTCATGCCAAGATTTATTTAGAAGCAAAGCTTGCAATCTTCCTAGAACTACTTGCTTATTCATTCATTCACTTAATTTTTCAAGCACTCTGCTGTAGAGATTAGAGTATAGTCTCTGGAGTTCTTCAGCCTGGATACCTTTTGTAAATTTGGCAATTACCCAAGAACTCTAAATCCTAATTACCTTCTCTCTATATTGCGGGCAGTCCCCACACCTTGGGATTTTTTTAAGTTAGCTGAGATGATACATGTAAAATACTTAACATAGTGCCTGAAACAGAATAAATGGCCAATAAAAGCACCTGTTATCAGTCCTTGTGCTAAGTTTTCAAACATGACTAGAAGCATCAAGGAGGAAAGTAGAGAAGAGGATTCTAGGCAGAGAAATGCTTATGAAAACAAAATGCAGAATGCATATTGTGTGTTAAGGAAACAACACAGTTCAGTTTGGCGCTGATGTAGAGTGTGTGATTGAGGGGAGTGGCAAGTAATGAGATGGGAAAGATAAGTTGGGTTTGGATTGTGAAAGGCCTTGTAAACCATATGAACAAGTTCGAACTTTATCCCTCAGGCAAGAAGGAAACAATGGAGGTCTTTAAGCAGAGAAGCAACATTATGACATTTTTCTTAGGAAGAAAATCCTGCCAGCAGAGTGAATGAAAGACTGGAGAGGGGCAAATCCAGAGGCAGGGAGATCAGTGGGAAATGTTTGCAATAATGGTGGCAAGAAAAATCCAAGGTGGTGGTAATGAGCGAGAAATGAAGTGGAAGAATTGGGTTTGAGGAATATTTCTAAGGTAGGATGAACATACCGTAATGATTGATAGAAAGTGAGGAACAAGAGAGAAGGAAGAGTCTATAAAATAATAACAACTCTAGCTAGGATATAAAAAGACAAGAAAAGCAGAAGCAGAGTGGATTTTGTTGGTCAGACGAGCAGTATGTATATGTAAGACATGCTAGTGGAACTGTTGCACGGGCAGTTGCAAACTGGATCTGGAGTTGATTGCAAAGCTCTGAGCTAGAGATATAAATATGAGAGTCATCAGAGAATAGTGAGCAGTGAAAGTTCTGGGAATTGTTCCAGGATGGGGAGTTGAACATGCTATCTTCTTGGTCTATTGCCTTACTTTCCCTGGTATTCACTCTTCTGAAACGAAGTAAAGTTCACTCCATGTCGCGTGGTCTCCAAAAATAATGTCTTTGAGCCATGCTAGAGCCATTCAACTTTCAGTCGTTTTTATTCCACAAAATGCAGCCATGGTTGAGTCACCTCATTGTCTAATGCAGAACAAGTGTCTTATAGCACGGAATTCATCAGCAGAAAAATGCTTCTTGGACTTTTGGGACTGTGTTACCCCTCGACAGAAACCACAGTCTCTTCCTATGAACAACTTGTTTCAACTTTACTCAGCCACAAAATGTTGGAGGACTAAAGTAACCATTTTTTACAAGGCAGGAATAAACTCATCTTCAGAAAGTAGCTATATATAAATTGACCAAGAAGCCCAAGTTTTTATGACAGATCAAGTTTCAAAGGCCCTTCATCTTTTAAAATTTGTCTTCCTCTCAAGTTTTAGAGGAGAGATTCTTCTCTACAAATAAGGATAAGCCCTTTATCATGTCTTAGGTCCATGATGACTTGAATGACTCTTCTAGAACAAGAAAGTTTGATTGCAGAAGATGTCTGTAAAAGGTTTATGATGATCATAGTTCTACCTCAAACATAAGCCCTAGGGCAGTTACTTGAAGCAAATGAAGGACCAAACATTATCATTTTTTACAATATTTTACCATTTCCCATGGTTGAATGTAAAGAATTTATGGGCAGGAGCATTATTAGAAAACCAGCACATCTCATTATTCTCAAGCTAAATGTCAGGCAAAAAAGACGGTGCGGACTACAGAGGATGCCCTCAAGCTGACTGCTGGACAAAATTAACTAGAATGATTTGGTGGTTTCCTCGTTGCTCAATATACCACGGCTTGTTAACAATAGGAGTCAGTTACATCAAATAACCAATGAAAGGACATAGAATTGGAATTTAGAAACCCTAGGTTCCCATCCCAGCTTTGACATGAATGAATCAATTAAATTTTCTAGGGGTTCACTCACCGTGTTTGTAAAACACTGAAAATAGTACCACCCTCACAAGTTTTTCTAAAGCATCAATGGGATAACATATGTGAAAACATTCAGCATGGTTCCAAGTAAATAAAGACTTGCCCCAAGTATCAATACCAGATCTGAACATGAGCTTGGAATCTGAATAAGATCATGGTCTGCTTATGCCAGGCATTGAGTCTGTGCTGTCATGACACAGTAGGATGGAACTACATAGTATGTAGGAGGGCAGACATCCTGAGTCATATTGGTTGGAGACCATAGATGATCCATGTTCATATTAACCATCAGCAAATACATTCCTATTGAGTGCCTACAAAATTGAGGACTTGTAAGAAGTAGTTTCTTTTCTGATTGTGATTTTTTCAGGTACTCCAGAAGAGAACATACATTTGCCTCAATGTGAAAAGTCATAATTATCTGACCACACAACTGCTTAAGTGGAAAAAAAAAGTTATTTTTTCTACACCTGGAGACAGAAAAGAAAGAGTATCCCTCAGATTTAGTAGAGTTTTGGGTAGATAATTAGCTGTCTCTAAGGCATTAAGCTAGAGTTGCCTTGATATTATGATGTAGTATATGATGACCAATACCTTGTATACTTTTGAAACCTACTTCTATTCCCCATAAAATTTGACTATGTTCACCTCCATCTCCAGTGTAAAATTTGGTCAAGGAAAAATTCCAAAGAAGTTCTACTGAATACAAAGAGTAGAGAGAGCAAACTTAGTAAATAAACCAGTTTGTAAAAGGTCAAAGGATATTTAGGAGAGCTTGCCAAGATAAATAGCATAGGTTCAGAGAGGGAAAAAAAAACTTGTAATGAATTAGTATTTTAGAGCTCAATATCATAGCCCAATATATGTCACTCTCCTTATATATTAAAATGAAATAAGCACAGATTTAGCAGGTACTCACCAATGGGAAATTGATTTCTGGGGCCCACCTGACATTCACCCCACAGCTTGCTACTACTAATACAAGGAAAGATTAATGTACCTGGTCACACAGAGCCAGTGAAGGAGGTTTAAGGTGCGTCTTATTCATGACCACATCTTCTTCAGCCAACCATGCGGCTTCCTGGAACCATCTGTGAGAAGCCATGGACTTTGCCATCCTGGGCCATTTATCCAGGCATGATGCTTAATTAGTGCACACAAAGTTGATGTGAAAGGCTTGGCAGCTCATCCTCTCACCCCTGTTGGGTTCATTGCCTCATTAGAAAAGCCCTGGATGGCTAACCAGCCAGACAAAACTAACAAGAACATTTTCCACCATCCGTAATAGCAGTAACTAACATTTTTATAAAGGTTTGAGGTTTCAAAAGTGCTTTTATGATGTAACACTCTCTGTTGCAATGTAGTAGACAGAGCACCAGACCTTGAATTTGTAAGTCCCAAGTCTGTATCCTGATTCTGCCATTATATGACATTAGGAAAAGTATTCTCTCCTCTATATGTCTCAGTTCCCTCCTCTGTGAAACAGAGCTAATAGCACCTGCCACATGGAAAGTTGTCTGGATTAAATGAGATAGTACATGTGAAAATGTCTACCCCTTTGCAGGTACACAATGATTATTGCTGTGACCCAATCTGCTGCCTTCCACCTTCTCCAACCATTTAATGTGAAGAATGAAATTGTCTGCTGTGCATCTGGAGAGGTGGTGGCCCCAGATAGATCCTCTGCATAGATTGGACAGGCAATCAGAGGTTAACTGCAAAGACCATAATAGGAGATCCGGGCAGGAGAGCTAGAATAGAAGACAGTGTCAGCTAGGTTGACATATCTTGAGATAAGATCTCATTGCCAACCCAGACTTCCTAGAAATTATTTTCTAGCTAAGCAAGATTCTTGTTGGGTGCTGAACCAACATGGTTATGCTGTGCCCATGTGACCAAAGGAAACATTTTGAACAAAACAGAGAAGAATGTTAACATTTAACTCTGAAGATCTTGCCTCTTGCATCTTTTCTTTTCCCATGTTTTGTTTCAAGACTCCAGGACTGAGTCCTGAACTCCCTTAAGCAAAGAAGGCTGGGCTCACACAGGAACTGTATTTGAAGGAAACCAGTGATTACCTCTCCTATCTTTCACAGTCAAATAAATATTTACTAAGTAAGGACACACAGCATACATTAAAATTAATGCTTCGCACAGCTTTGGAAATGTCTGTCATATCTGTCAATGTTTCAATAGCTCCATGACTGTGAGTGGCTCTGCTGTCTCTCCGTGAGAGCTGCCATTTTCCTGATGGCACTCAGCAGGAGCCGGGGCCTGATTACACACTCGGAGCCAGAGGACGGGCAGCTAAGCATACGAAAGCTCAAGGGAGAGAGGAAGAGCTTACAAAGTTAGTGCTCAGTGAAGTCTGCAGCCGCTCCACAATATTTTTGGAGAGCAATTTAATGGTGATTTCAAATAAAGAAAAGGAGCTGCACCTAACAGGGACATCCATGTTTATAGACTATTAACAAAAGAAAACCAGGGAAAACTGACAATCATCTTTCCTGGGTTAAATAGCCTCTGCAGAGTTATGTCTTCTGTGTGTCAAGTTGTCACCAACCCAAGGGCTTCAGAAGGGACAGTTTACACTTGAAAGATATTGATGTGTGTGTTTTCCCAAGTGTCATTCACCCAATGCCTATGCAGTGTGGAGATATTTGGATTTGGGTAATTTTAGTTTAGTGCTCTTCCCTCCTCTAGGAACAGTGTCAACTCCTGACACTAATCTGGCTGCTGAAATGATGGCTTCCAGTTTCATTAATGATATATTTATGATCCCTTTAAAATGCCAGTGATCTACTCTTCTTGGGAAATATACACAGCCATTAAGAAAGCCACATTTTTCAGCTGTTGCTCCTTCCGTTGGCACCTCAGGTCCTATTGCAGTGACACTTGCCAAAAGATGGAAGGAAATTTGACCAGCTATTTTGGGACAGTGAGCGCAAGAGATCTGGAGAGATATAGAAACGGAGAAAGCAAGAGGTGAGATGGAAAATAGCAAACAGAGAGGTATGTGTAATACAGTCGACTACATTTTCCCAAGTACTCAGAAATAAATTAGTGACATTCCTGAATGTGCTGGAATGCCTTGCTTCATTCCAGCTGTGCTTTCTCTGTGACTCATACAGTAGGGTCCCATCTCATCAGCTGTAATATGTGAGTGGTCTGATTTAACGTCAATGCTGTTTTCCTGGTTTTTTATTTTTTATTTTTTTGTGGTTTGTTTTTTCTTAGAAACAAACAGTTCTTTTTGTTAGGAAGAAAGCTAATCCTCCCTATCAATATATTTATCAATGGATATGCTTCCCCATGGAAAGTATTTTACATTTGCAAAAGTTGGATTGGAAAATCATTGCAGAGGCTCTATCTCTAATGCTTATTGGAGTTAACTGGCTATTTGAAATATTTCAATTGTTTCAGTATAACTGGCAAAAACAAAAACAAAAACCTTGCATGTATAATTCCAGCATTGAGAATCAACAGAGGTCTTCACTGGGGTTTCCCAGGAGCAGAACCTGAGATGAAGATTATTGCATGGATGACTTATTGAAAACATGTCCTTTGGAGAAATTGCTAAGTGTGGGGAAATCAGGATAGGAAAAAGGAAGAAGCCATGCACAGTGTAAGATCAGGGGGAAATCCAGCCTCAATCTGAACCTGTGGGAAACTCTGGAAGGTAATTACTGCTGCTGTTTGGTCCACATTGAGGCAAGGGAGCTGGGATTTTGTACTCCTGCATCTGTAAACCACTGGCTCCAGGATGCTTCTGAGGGATGTAAACTACCAAGCACTCGTCTGGCTCTTGGCAAGTCTAAGCAAAGACTGTCCAACAGCTCCACGGTGATCCTCTCAAGGAGGTCACCGGTACAAGATGCTAGGAGCAAAACACCCAGGAGCAGTAGGACGGAATCCGAGGGGATCCGTGTGGAGCACCAGCAGTACCCATGATGACATATGGCCTTCATTTATTTACTAAATAATCATTTAGTACCTACTATGTGCCAAGTACTGGGCCAAGTGTTGGACTTATAAAAATGAACAAGTTATTTCCTGAAAAATTTCAACAACCAGAGGAGGAGACAGACATATAAAGAGGTCACTAAAATATAATGTGTTTGGTGCTTTCAAGGACAAAGGTGCTGTAAAACCACAAATGAATAAGTGCCTAGCACCCGGGGTGAGAGTCATGCAAAGCTTCAGAGAGAACATAATCTTAAACACCAGGTGCTTCTGAGCAAGTAGAACTCGAAATCATTGTGAAAAGATGAAGTTCTGCATACCCAGCTTAACTGAGCTCTGCTCACACCCTGCATTCTTGTTGATTCTTTTTCTGAGACATTCGTTAAATATGCACCTAGAAAACACTTGCTGAGAACCTAATATGTCCCAGGGACAGCAACAAGCATCGGGGTTACAAAGAAAAAGAACAGCCCCAACCCACAGAGGAGCTTACATCCTGAGCTCTTCGTTTTCCACCCTGGAAATTCTGATCCTCCATCAGAAATATAAAATTTATAAACCCTTGAAACCTGCCTACAGCAAAGAATAGTACATTTAAAAAATAAGCTCGAGGGGGGCAAGGGCAATGTATGTAACCTTAACATTTGTACCCCCATAATATGCTGAAATGAAAAAAAAAAGAATTGGGAAATAAAACCTCTCAGTCTGGTGCTAAAAAAATAAAAATAAAATAAAATAAAAAATAAGCTCATTGGAAATGCTTCAAACAATTAAGATTTCAGAAGCCCCCAGAAAAAAACGAACAAGTAATTTTTCTTTTTCTTATTTTTGTAGATGATGTGGGCACAGTTGGCCACAGACTCAAACTCAACTCTTGTAATGAATGAAATATCTATAATGTCTTAATCTATGGCCAAAAAATAAAAATAAAAAGTAAATGAATCTTAAGTTCCTTGTGATAAAAATCACAGCTATAGATAGCCAAGAAAAACCACTTATAAGAAAGAGTCAGAATGGATGGTGATACCCTTGGCCAGAATTTGGATATAACTGTCAATAGAAAATGAAGAAGAAAAGTCAATAATGTGGAAGAAAAGCAAGTTCTAAGTATTTCTGGCCTTATATGGTCTGTCCCAGTTACCAACTGAGATGCTCTTCCCTGGACAGTCCAAGTCTTGCCCAGACTTCTCCATCTAGCCATGTTCTACCTCCTTGAAGAAACAGTCCAAATCTTCACTTAAGCCTAATACTTCTTATGCCAACATCATTCCTTGAGTTCTTTGCAAATCATCTGGTCTGATTTCTTAACTGTCTCTTATATCCTTAACTGGTGTGTAAACTCTTTGAAGGTAAAAATTCTTCTTCTTCTTTTCTTCTTTTTACCCTCTCCAAGCTGAGTACAAGGAAAATGGAAGAAGTCAGAACTCATGTTTGCCAATGGAGAAATGGGCAGAGTCTCCTCCAGCTCCAAGTGTGCCTCTAAATTGTGAAGAACGGAGCAAAGTGTAGAGGTGGGGAGAGATTACATATTGGCAACAATGCAGATGAGTCCTCAAACTTAGTAAGGTTAGCATGGAACTGAAGTAGAGAATGAGCTGAGTTCAGGATCTGACTCTTAGGAAAAAGATGTCAACGCTAATCAAAGGGTTAAATAGGGAATCAGTTTGAGAAATAAGCCAAGATCAGAGCTTGCAGAGAATGAAAGGCAAGAAGAGAGAGAAATAAAATTGAGAGTTAGATGTCGGTCACATTCTGCAGATTGCTGTCTGCTGAGTTTGTCCTCTTTTGATGACAATCTCCACTCCATAATCACTGTTGAATTGTGTTGATGACTGCCCATGAGGAGTTGCATGTCTTCATAGATTATGTGGAATTCCATATTTGGGAATGAAAAATCATAAAAACTACCTCAACTCTGTTCTTCCGTTTAATCTGCTGAAAAGATTATAGAGACTACGCAATGACTATGTCCAAGGGGGAAGAGCATGTGTTCCTGGCATGTGAATGACTTGCAAAGATATTCCTTGTGTATCTTTGATCTTTTTGTAGAAATAAGCGTAAAAATTGGTAGAAATTAACTGAAAGTAGAAAACCACACTTAAGGAAGTAGAAAAATTGAATACCTAGAGCAGCACTGTCTATAGAACTTTCTGTAGTGATGGAATCATCTCTATCCAATGACTACGGTGACCACTACCCACATGTTGTTATTAAGCACTTGAAATGTGGCTAGTGTTACTGAAAAGAAACTGAATTTTTTATTTTCTCCAGTTCTAATTAATGTAAATTAAGTAGGCACATATGACTCGTGGCTCTCCCATTGGACAATGAGAACATAATCATCATCTTAAAAGGACAAAGAGAAAGTAATAAAATAACGAGATTGAAACAAGAGAATAAAAATAATAATGACTAAATTGAGAAAGTGCTGAGAATGGGTAACAAAGTTGATCAATAGAAGGAAAGAATGAAAAAGATCATCTGGGAAATCTGTTTTTATTTAGGAGAAGATGTGTTGCTAGGTGATATATCATCCCAAGAGCAAAGTTAAAATAGCTTAGCTAAGAGAGGTTAGATTGGCAAGAGACCCTGTCAGGAAACATCAACCAGTTTCTACAAACTTAAAGAATGTTGTGCTAAGAATTCCTCCCATGTTCAACTTTTAAGTTCCTACATAAAGCCATGTGCGATGTCTGTTTCAGTTTCAGATTAAACCAAGGAATATCCCTAAGAGTCACTTTATTTGCAGCCACTTCCTAAGGAATGGTAGTTCTCATTCTTTGAAAGGCAACTCTGACTGGTTGAGACTTGAACCTAGAAAAGTGGACAAAAAATAACAAATGTTGGCAAGAATGCAGAGAAAAAGGAACTCTTATACACTGTTGGTGGGAATGTAAACCAGTACAACCACTATGGAGAACAGTACAGAGGTTCCTCGAAAAACTACAAATAGAACTACCATATGATCCAGCAATCCCACTGCTGGGCATTTATCCAAAGGTCAGGGAACCAGTATATCAAAGACATCAGCACCCCCACGTTTTTTGCAGCACTGTTCACATTAGCCAAGAGATGGAATCAACCTGGGTATCCAACAACAGATGAATGGATAAAGAGAATGTGGTATATATACACAATGGAATACTCTTCAGCCACAAAAAAGAATAAAATCCTGTCATTCACAGAAACATAGAGGGAACTGGAGGACATGATGTTAAGTGAAATAAGCCAGGAACAGAAAGTTAAGCAGCACGTATTCTCACTTATATGTGGAAGCTAAAAAACGTTGATCTCATAGAAGTAAAAAGTAGAATAAAGGATACTAGAGGCTGGGAAAGGTGCAGGAGAGAATAGGGAAAGATTTGTTAAAGGAGACAAAATCACAGCTAGATAGGAAGAATAAGTTCTAGTGTTCTATAGCACTATAGGATGACTATAGTTAACAATAGTATATTGTATCGTTTCAAATAGCTAGAAAGAGGATACTAAATGTTCTCAACACCAAGAAATGATAAGTGTTTGAGATGATAGATATGCTAATTACCCTGATCTGATCACTGTACCTTATATGTATTGAAACATCACTATGGACCCCCTAAATATATACAATTATTATATGTCAATTATAAAACATAAATACTTTTTTTTTTAAAAAGAAGAATGACACTCTTCTTTGAATGCATTTTGTTGATTTACTGAATGTGTAGATGTTTGTGACATTTTGTCCATATATACAGAGAAAAGCAAATGACTTCAATTCTCATTTATGAAATGAGAAGCTCTTCACACAGATACATACACCAAACAAACCAACCAACCTTGTTCCTGTTCAGCCAGAGACATTTTTCTGAGCACTGGGAGATTCCACTGAAGTCACTGGAAATTTCTAGAGTGGGGAAGTCCTTATAGGAGGAGACCAAGAAGGAACATGCTTTCTTTTTTCTTTAAACATGGGAAGCTGCTCCCAGATCAAGTCATTGCACTGTGCATTTTGCATCTTCCCCTGAAGTAGGTTATGTCCATCTGACTATCATGCTTATATGTTATATAAAAATAGCTATCAGGTAGACTGATATCTTCACAGAGCTAAAATGTTTAGGAAGACTTTCCATACCAATTAGCTCTGTAATCCCCAGACCATCCTTATTTTGCAGGAGAGGCAACTGAGCCCATAAGAGACAGTGGCCTGGAGAAAGTTAATCTCTGCTTCTGGGTAGCAGAGACAAGAGTGTCCCAGGTTTCCTTCAGCTAAATCTTACATGAAAGCACCTAACCCAGAGCTTGATGCATAGGGAATTGTTTCCTTCCTTCCTCAAGACCACATACACAACAAAATCCATACTTCCAGACTAAAAGAGAGTTTCTGTAGTACAATACCTAAGAAATACAAGCAGGCAGGCAAAAAGGCATCAGTGCATTAAGATACTCACTCTTAGATCCACTGGTATGTGAGGCACACGTCTGACAAATCCTGACCTGAGTTGAGAAAAGGAATTGGGCAAAGAACAATTTTTAAGTAAAAGAAAGAAAAAAGGTGCAAGAAATGTTATAAATCAGAAATTTGAGATGGACTTTTTAGGTCTGAATTAGTAACTGGTTGATAAGATGAGCTGCCCTATGCTTACCATATTCCAGGCAATGAGCTCAGAGTTTTATGAACAGTTTCCTTACAAAATAAAAAAATATATAATGTTGATTCTGTAGTGGCTGTGGTTGACACTCCAGCATTTACATATTTCTCCTGAGATGATTGATCTTAGGAGAAGATTGACTTCTTAGGAGAAAATTGGTCAGTGGAGAATATTGGCAGAGACCAATCATGACAACTCCATCCTTACTACCAGTCATTACTTTGGGAATAAGTTGCTAACACAGTGGTCTTCAGATAAAATTTTCTTCACCCGTAAGTAATATGTGGCCTATATTTTCCCTCTGAAAGAAGTCAACTCTGAAGATGATAACACCAGAAGATGAAAAGAACATCCCTGAGCCATTGACTGAAAATCCTGAAATCCACTGTGCCTCTGAATGTCTTGCTATGTGAAATGATCAATTATTCTATTGTCAGAACATCTGCTACTTGTAACTAAAATCATCCCAACTGATAACTTCTATTAGCCTTATTTAAAGACAAGAAAACAGGCTTGGAGACACTGGGAGATCAAATCACACATAATAAAAATAAAGTAGGGATTTGAGCATGGATCCATCTGATTTCAAAGCCCAAGATCTTAACCACAAAATTAATTGGGCTCATTTTCTTAAGTTTCCAGAAATTGTTGGCCACTGACAATACCAAAAATCTTTTTACTTCATAGTAGAAAAGTGCCAGATTCAAGAAAAAATTATTTCACCAATTACCTTTTAAGTATTAGCTCGGATTCTTATGTATTGCTCCTTTTTCCCATTCAAATGCTGATGAATACTCTCAAAAATCTCAAAGTCAATATGGTGAGTACAATTCTTTTTGTGTTTGTGTGGTTTTTTTTAATATTAGAAATATGGGCACGCATTTGAAGGGTTTAGTTTTCCTCCATCAGTCACAAAGCACTGTCTCACTGTTGGTGTAGAACTGTTGGCTGCTCTGGCTTGACATAAATTTCTGATCTGTATTTATTCCTGGACTACTGTTGACAATTCTTACTTCTCCTTGCAGCAAACACCACCCTGCTTTAGACCGTATTGTATAACTTGCTCAACTCAATGTACCTTCTGACAGAACTCACTGTAATGAATGTATGTAGTCTCCGTAGTACACCAGGAAAGGGTTCATGATGTATCTGTCAGTCTTAACACAACAGTCAAGAAACACTGTTCTGGTTAAAGGGACAGATTTTTCAACAACTAGTTATAATACAGTTGAAAGGAATTCTAGAAAGGGGGTCAACACAGACAATGAAACATTTAAATGTTCCTGAAGGGTTACCAGAAAAGGCCATGAAGGTGGGACACTTCTGAGCTGAACCGTAAAAGATGAGCAGAGGTTGCCTACCTAATAAGGCAAGCTGGGGGGAATATGTCAGAGGGGTTTCACAGTGCAAAGGCACAGTGACATGACTTCTCCCGTTGCAGTCACAGGTAAGAGGGTTGACCAACGAAGCTGGGCATTGCTTGTTCCAGGAGAGAGTCTCAGTCCCTGCCCAACAATGGGAAGAAAGCTTCATAAGCATGTCTATGAACTTTAAGATAGAAATAGTAATACTTGTTATTATTCCTAGACATATGAAATATCTCACACTTTAAAAGGAATTTTACATACATTATCTAAATTGGCATTTACACTGTATGGATGAGGAAACCGAATTTCAGAAAGGCTGGATGTCTTGCTGATAATCACACAGAAAATATTCAGCTAAAATTTTTTTTTTTTTTTGAGACAGAGTCTCACTCTGTTGCCCAGGCTGTAGAGTGCCGTGGCGTCAGCCTAGCTCACAGCAACCTCAAACTCCTGGGCTCAAGCGATCCTTCTGCCTCAGCCTCCCGAGTAGCTGGGACTACAG